>JAYMSV010002564.1:0-10945 GCA_036897745.1 Erodium moschatum
GATAAACAAGTTTGTCAAGAACAGGGATGAATGTTGAGTATTGATCTCTTTTGCAGATGTACTTCAATTCCGATAACTTCTCGAGTTGTAGGTTTCTCAATTGAGGAAGTAGTGCATCACTATTGGCATGATCAGTGGCCTCTCCTTCATGTGGAAATATCTCTTGGAAGGAGCAATTGTACACTCGAAATACTTGCAGTTGATTGTGAATTACGTTAAGAAACTTTGATGGAAAAGTGGTTGCTTTGCCATGAAACTCGGTGATGGTTAAACTGTTAAGACTGCGCAACAAGTGTTGGAGAATAAGACCATCATATACTCTCAATATCTTAATCATTTCCTTGCTTGTTATGTTCAAAACCTGCAATTCCGACATCACCTGAACAAATAATTAAATAGCATCAAATAATTATGAGTTATGTAAAATAGGAAAACATAAAAGACCTTTTCGAATATGGAGATGTTGGAAAAATAAAGCACAAACTAAAAACTTTACAAGGGCAATATGTTGCATACCTTTTCGAAAGGAGTATTATCTCCTTGTTTTTCTGGAATAGTAAGCAAATCAAAAGGTGATAGTTTGCCACAGTCATGCATTCCTAATGCTTTCAGCATGGGCCATTCAATTGTATGCTCCCTTGGGTAGAAGCACTTCACTTTTGGCAGATCCTGAAGATGCAATCTGAATAGCTTAGGAAAAATAAATGTGGTCACCACTTGTTCGGTTGCTCTTACTACCTCCTCTGGTTCTTCCATATAATTCTCATCACCGATGATAGTTTTCAGCTCTTCACAATCTTCTACCCTCAAGTCATCTAATTTATCAAGAGACAGAGCCACGGAAACTGGAAACACACTCCTCAAACTCTTGCATTCACAGACTGTCACTTCGAGTACATTTGGAAAGCTGAAAAGTACTTGATGAGATTCCTTCTTCAAATTGATCTGGATTCTTGCTGCAGAATTTGTTATGTTCACTTCTTCTACTTGATGATCCTGCCATATAGAGTTGATGTTGTCCAAGCGGGCGATACTCAATTGCTCCAATCTAGGAAATTGTATCTGTACACACATTCATAATTACTATATATCTTTATAAAGATGGAAATTTAGCTAATATTGGACATCGAAAATATACAAAGTAATGGAGGGGAGATGAATAAAGAAACCTTTTGACTGAATAGAGGTTGAGCACCACAATCAAGCTTCTCATTTGAGTCCATCTCTTCAATACTAGAGTAGAATCTTGTGACGTTTGGCAGATCTTCAAGTTTAAGAAGGACTAATTGAGGGAAGATAATCGTAGTACTATATGCCGCCTTTGCTTCTCCTTCTTCATTACTAACAATCGCTTTCATCATTGGACACTCAGTAACTGTTAGTTTCTGGACTTTCTCAAGATTCATAGCAATGGAAGGAGTGAACAAATACTTCAAACCCACACAACTTTTTATTTCCATTTCCAAAAGATTTTTAAAGCTCGTGCTTGATGGAAATGCAACCTGCAGTGAATTTCCAATGAAATGAATCTTATCAAATCCATATCCCATTTGAACTTCATGATAGATCTATGACATAATCGGGATGCTATTAATAATTTCCAAGTATAAGATTAAGATGGTGACATACCTTTTCAATTGAGAATAATGGCAAGATGGAGGGTTGAATTTCGTCACAACCAGACACTGCTAATTCTGCTAGAGCTGGCCACTGGGTTGTATGTTCTCTTGGATAGAAGCACTTCAGCTTAGATAGTCCATCAAGATTAAATTTGACCAGTTTAGGGAATGTAAATGTTGGAAATTCTGCATCCTTATCATCACCAATAATTGTTTCCCCTCCACAATCTCGTATGCTCAACTCCTCAAGTTTATTCAGACCTTCAACCATATAAGCCGGAATTACATATTCGAGACTTCGACACCCATAAACTTTAACTTGTTGTAAAGTTCGGAAGCCAAGAACTTTTGGAGGGTCCATTTTCGAACTCTGAGTTCTTCTTGACATGTGTGGCCATATTATCTTGATGCCATCTAAGTTCCTGATTTTCAATGTCTTCAAAATAGGCAATTTTACCTGTGACATTTATACGACAATAAGTAAGGATGATTTCTAACTTCGGATGGTTTACAAAATTTGTCTTTCCACAAAAGCAACATTGGTAGATATTAAAAACAAGAGTAGGAATACATATATAAATAGTGAAAAGAATTAAGGAGAGATACTATGAATATACCTTTTCATTGAATAGAGGTTGTATGGCAATGTCTAGGCTCTCATTGAGGTCCCTTTCTTCAACTGAGCCTAAATAGAAGGTCGTGAGATTTGGCAAACTTTCAAGACAAAGGTTGCTTAAATGAGGAAAGCAGATTGGCCCTATTTTGGTTTCTTCTTCTTCCTTCTCAACAATGTTCTTCATCTTCGCAACAACATGCTTCATCCTTGCACAACTTCGGACAGTCAATTGTTGTAGTCGCACAAGACCCGTAGTCATGGAAGGGGTCAATATATACTCCAAGTTGTTACACTTTTGGACTGTCAATGTTGTTAAGTCCGGGACTTGATGGTTCCATATCTCTGTCGAATTGGAGATTCCAGACAGTTCCAATTTTTCCATCATAGGAAATGAAACCTGCAAATAAGCAGCTTACTAGTTTATTCCAATGTACTTGGGAGAATCCATTATTGCTTATCTACCATAGATTACAAGATGCAAATCGATTAATTAACACTAAAGTGGTTCTCTCTGTGTACAACATAGGTACGATTTCGATCACATAACTATGTATATGAAAGTGTTGTGTATGTTCTAACAATATGACCATATTATAAACACGAATAGGTGATCACAAATAAACAGTGGAAAGAGTTAAGGAGAGATACAATAAATATACCTTTTTATTGAATAGAGGTTGCATGACAATGCCTAGACTCTCATTGGGGTCCCATTCTTCTTCAACTGATCCCGGGTAAAATGTTATGAGATTTGGCAACTTTTCAAGACAAAGATAGCTTAAATGAGGAAAGCAGATTGTCTCCATTTTGGTCTCTCCTTCCTCTGCAACAATGCTCTTCATCTTCACACAACTTCTAACTATCAAAACTCGAAGTCCCTCAAGAACCATGCTAACGGAAGGGTTCAACAAATACTGCAAGTTGTCGCACTTTTCTACCGTTAATCTGGTTAAGTTGAAACAAGACATCTCTGAGAGTCTGTGGCTCCATATCCAGGTCAAATTAGAGATTTCAGACAGTTCCAGTTCCTCTAGCTTAGGAAATGAAACCTGCAAATAAGACCCATATATTTTATTATACATATGGGATAATACATTAATAGTTTATAGAGAGAAGTTATCATGACTGGCATGGAACATTAAGAAAACACAAATAGGCATAGAACTTTTGTTTTTGAGAAATCATGAAACATTTTATTAAAATCATGGACAAAACATAAGAAAAGTAAATAAAAAGGTCAGACTTGAGTGCGGATATTCCACACTTGCCCACCCCTCAAAAATATTGATTTGGACATCTCGGTTTTGAGTAAGACTTTGGGCTATGCGGATAAGATAAAAATGGAAGCTCGAGTGTGGCAATCCATGACTCAATCTGTGTTGCTCTAGGACATCTATCCGCGAGTTGGCCCCACAGAAGGGACCGAATAGGTCCTGAAAGGAATACGCTAGCATGTAGGGAACTCGGTGGGTGGCGGAAGAGTGCGATTGACCAGAGTCAGCCGCGGTGAGGGCGGGACACGCTTCCTCTCTAGCGTCCCGCTTTCCCGTGGGTGTCTTGTTGGATCTAGTGAGTCTGGTTACCAGTCCTCGCTTCCTCGTGAACCGCTTTCACCAGAGTTTCACCGAGCGATTGTACTACCATAAGCGTCAATCCAATTTTCGGGGCTCCACAAATCGACACGATCGCCCTTTGCCCATCGCTGGAAAAACATTGTCTTAAGTTGTGCCTCTCCACTCCGGCCGTCATTGTCCCCCGTCGCCAGAGTCATTTTCTGTCTCGACCTCTGCTGGCTTCCGTGTCTCCAGGGCATGACCTCGTTTCTCCGGTGCCTGACCCATATCCGCCTTTACTGAAAGGAAGGAGAGCACGAGGAAGGAGAAGATTCCTGGAGCATTGGAACCGTCTCATTGACTCGTAGTACTTCGTAGGCATAGAACATTAAATTGCTTACTCATGTATATTTGGTATTCTAAACCTTTTTTGTGAGATTCATTATATTCAAATTTCGAACAAAAGCATTGAGATTATGTGCAGCTACGATTTCAAAGAGAAGTTGAGAGATAGGCAGATCGAATTCAGAGTAAGCGACAAATAAATGTACCTTTCTGAAAAATGGCATAGAAGATTTGAACTCTGCTTCCTCTGAAACTATTTCATCAGAGTCGGTATTAGTTGTCAATGACTTACGCCTCTTTTTTTGTATGGAAACCATCCTACCGGCAAAGAAGTTGTTGAGTTTAGGAAGACATTTTAGAGATAGTTTTCGCAGTTGCTCAAACTCTACCTTCTCACAAATGCCATCACTACTGTTAATGTCATCATCTTCTCTGTTCTTCTCGGCTACAATTTCCTCTAACAAACTGCACTCAGAAACATGGATTTCTTGAAGACATCGACGCCCTATAGCCATCGAGAAAGAAAACAAGCTCTCCAATCTGTTACAACTTTTCACCTTCACTACTTTTAGATGGTAGAATGACTTTTCCATCAACCGACCATTACATATCTTTTGCAGCTCATGGAGACGACTCAAATGCAATGACTCCAACGCAGGAAAAGAGGCCTTGTGCTGTCTGTACTCCACATTTACGATGTACTGAATTTCATCATCCCGTTCGATATGCAAGTGTTTCATGTATGGGAAACCATCCACATCTAATACGGGAGTAACATTCGCAACACCATTGAGTTCCCCTAGACATAAACATTCTGTTCTCTTAAATAACTCCTCAACCACATGTTGCAACTGATTAATGCTTGTAGTACTAAGTTGAAGACAAACCTTTCTTGTAACTTCTTCCACAGGCCTACTTTTCCACATATCTCCCACAATTATTTCATATTTTTCCCACTTTCCAAAGCTCAAATCTTTGGAAAGAAGTTTTGCGTTTGAAACTTCAATTTCCAAACTGGTAAGATTGGGCAAATGATTCAATTCCAAAAGACTAACATTGGCTCTTCCACTTGGATTGAAGCGATCTTCAACGTCCCATCTGTCAAAACTCCTTCTCATCTTCAATTCTTCTAATTGGGACAAACTTGCTATGAGACCCTCTGGAATTATTGTGAGTTCGCTACAATTGCTTAGATCTAGCGACCTTAGCTCCACCAGTTGCCCTATTCCACTCGGAAGCTCTTCAATACCAGAATCGACCATGCTAAGTGTTTGAAGTTTCTTCAATTCTCCTACTATAGATATGTCTTTCAGCCTAAGACAATAATCCGCACGAAATGTTTGGAGATTTTTCAACAAGGATAGAGATGAAGGCAATGTGGAAACATACAACCCAGACATGTCTAAAACTTTAAGGTTGCCTGTCTTTTCAAAAAAGGTGTTTGGGATACTCAATGAAGATTGTCCGTACTCATGCTGTCGACTTAGGATACACAACTCAAGTGAGGGACATTCCAATTGTTGAGGAAGGCAAGAGAGGTTAGGAACACCTCGAAAAACGATTCCAGTGCACCTTTCAAGAATACCGTCCCTGTGACCTATATTTAATTCAACACCACTACCGTCAACTGAAAGCATATTGAAATCCTTTTCTGCAATAGAGATAGCAACGCCTCTAACAACATCATGCATTTTGATGGAATTTTTATCTTCTTGACTGTCACTATCGAGCAATAAACAAAAGTCCTTGAGGTCCGAGATCCAAGCATCCAATCTATCTCTTGCTTCTCCTATTGTCGCTATCTCTCCAACAAACATATCTAAACCCCAGCTATACTGCAACAAGTGTTCAATAGAAACATCACTTCCAACTATAGCACAAAGCAAAAGGAGTTGCTTGTGTTTTTCCCCCAAGTGATTGTAACTGATGGACTTTATGGCGGAGCTAACATATTCATGTACTTGTTTGTTATCCATCTTTTTGAGTTGGTTCAAGGTATCTTTCCATGCAGACACAGTGGGCCGCTTTGACAGAGATGCTGCAGTTGTGACAATCAAAACTGGCAAACCGACACACCTTTTGGCCACTTCCTTTCCTATGGCAAACAAGGCCGGGTCTTTTATGACATGAATAGTTTTCTCCTCAAACAATCTCCAGGCTTCTTCTTCTTCTAGAGCTTCTAGTGGAAAATCTTTTTTAGTACCCATTGTGGACAACACTTGTTTATTTCTGGAGGTGAGTAGAATCTTGCAACTCATATGCTCAGCGCCGGAAGGAATTCCAACATCTTTTAAATCCAGTTCTTCCCATAGATCATCTAAAATGACAAGAACCTTCTTCCCCTTCAACCTTCCATAGATAAGGCCCGCCGTTTCTGCTTCTGTTGAGTCCTTCAGTTTGAGATCTAACATGCTTGCAATTTTTCTTGAACTTTTTTCAACTCTACTGCCTCGGTTACGGGTGCGAAAACAATCTCCTCAAACATCTTATCTTCATCAGCTCGTTTTGCAACTTGTTTAACAAGTGTGGTCTTCCCCATGCCGCCAAAACCATATACCCCAATCACGTTCTTTGTTTCATCTTGTAACGTCTTCATGATATTCTCCAAAACCGACTCCCTTGATTTAAAGGTGAAGACACCTTCGGTGGACAGGGAAATTTCTTTCCCCAATCCAGCAATAGCTCTGTCAGAAACTTTTTTGATTTCCCTTGCTTCTCCTATAGCACCCACTATCTCTGCCTCTTTCTTGCAAGCTCTCTTGCTGAGCTGATAGCGTGAAATTAGATTTGGACACAGCCCCATCAAACACTTGTTTTGGCCTTTCTCTTTACAATAGTTAACGATTTGGGCTGCCTCCCCACTGGTTTTGTCAGCCTCATCTTGCCAACTCTTGACCCGATGTTTTATCCTTTGTGCGTCCTTTTCTGCAACGGTAACAGAATGATTCTTGTCAACCCTTTCCTTATCCAGCTTCTCAACTTCCGCTTCGAGGTTAGCAATATTCTTCTTGTAGTTCCAAATGTATCCCAGATGCTTTCTAGTAGCACCAGCACAACACTCAAAAATGTTGGGTGCAACGGCAGAAATAAACGATTCCATTTCCAATCTCTGTTTTGGAAAGAGAGAATAACGGAAAACGTTAGAAGATCCTTCATAACTTAAGGTTAAAGTGGGCATGGAAGAGTACCAAATGATAAACACGGAAATCCGAAACATCGACTTTGTATATACAACATAACTTGTCTTTAAACCAACACATAAGGAAATGAGAAGATAATGAGAAACAGACTTACATGGATTTATAAAAGTTTGTTTGTCAACGACCAAAGAGATCTTAGACAGGCTAGATAGTGATTGTTTACCTGAAAGTGTACAAAAAAATGTTAAAGAAACCCTACGTACACACAGCATGTAAGGGGTAGTGTTGAGACATTAAACCCACATCAAACATAAACAAGACTAAAATGCTACTTAGAAAGGCTAGATACAAGCTCGACTAACAATCGAAACACTGAAAATGATAGGAGTTGTGAAATGTATGCATATTGCTTTTAGAATCATAAACTATTAGTGATTCCTCAATCAAGTGGTTACTAAATGATCATACTCGGAAATATAGTAAAATAGGATAGTTTAAAAGTCACCATAGTTAAAGGAGAAATTAATGTGCTAATTCGATATGCTTTTGTGAGATTATCTCAAACAAACAGAGATTAAAAAGTAATGCTTACCGATCAAATCGAGTTAATGAAGTGGAGCAGTGACGACAGCAAGGATCAAAATGGTAACAAGCATAGACCAAAGAGCATAATCAAGTTGGAGCAACGAACACAGACCAGCACAAAGTCAACCAATAATCTGAATCACCCCAAAGAGAACACAAAAAGAAGTTGGTAGCTTCTTGATTCTGAAGAGCTTGCTTGAATCAAATAAATCATGAAAATAAACAACTTAAGATTAGATTGCGCACAATCAAGCAGCAAATATGAAGAACAAAAACAAAAAGTGCACCAATAATATAACAGAAGGAGAAATGAGAAAACAGTGAGAGGGAGATTTATACCTCTATCATGGATCTGCCGTAGGACTCATTCTGTATAGACTAAAAATGATACGAAAGTGTGCATTTTTTTGCCTCAGAAGCAGTATTACAAGAACAGTAAGGGTTTGCCTCTCAGAAGCAGAAAGTGTGTATTGATTAAACCAAATCCGTAGGGGTAGATAAAGGGGTGGTTGGGAGAGGTAAATGAGCCAAGTCATTTCTGAACCCACCATTACCTCTTCTCACCTACCCTTTTGTCTACCGGTACGGATTTCTGTTCAATACAGTGTGGCAAAACAATTTCAACATTTGTAGTCAATGTTGATTGTTGAGTGTGGTTGTAAGAGAACGGGTGTTTTTTTTCCCTCAGCAAAAAACATAATTCATTGAAGCTAATTCATTGAATGTGTGCACAGAATATCCAGAATGTTGTCTCGACTTGAACAGACATGTGTCGTCTAAAGAACCCGTTGATCCTTCGCAAGAGATCCTTAGGTGGAGGTGAGGATGATGTCAAGTCGCAAAGGAGTGTCCACAGAAAAAAAAAAAAAGAAGAGATCGAGGTTTGAACGAGATCCGAACCCGGATAGACTAGGTGTGCCTCCTCTGTAATACCCCGTTAAACCCTAGAGTCCTCATTCGACCCAGGTTGTTTCGCAGCCCTCGCCGCTTTTCTTCGAGACCGTCCTCCCTTCTCAATGTTGGTGGATTGCTCCAAGGTTATCTCTCTAGGCCCAGATAGTGTCCACCAAACCCCAACCCAGGTGAAGACTCGGTGGAGGATCGGGTATGTCGCGTCCGCCTCATGCACCCCTCGATAGAACGAACAAGTCCATGATCTATTGCGGGAGCCCCCTCGACCGAAAGGATCTAGTGTTATAGCTTGTCCCACCGACCCTCTACACCGGTCGGGTATGTCGAGGCTGGGCGGATGTCAATCTGAATGCAAATACGGAGAAGGAACTCATTATCCCGGAGATGCATTCGGCTTCCGGGCAGCAAAGGTGTGGTGTCGGTTCCTGACGGTGAATCGGCCACCTAAGGCCACGCCCAAGGGGTAGGGAGGGGGTTCCGGCGATCTCGATCCTCCTGGCGTAGAGGCGAATCTTAGTCCTTCCCGGTGCAGGGTTCCTCCGGTCCCAGAGGGCAATCGCGATCCATGGCCCTCTATTTGCTTTTGACGTTTGTTATGGGTTTACGTTCGATTGCATTGTGAGCTTGATATGGCTCCGTTTGCATCTGAGTCTGTTTCTTGCGAGCTATCCTAAGTTCTTTTGGGATTAGGGCATACGTGAAACTCGAAATCTTGTAATGTTGCAATTTTGTATCCTGATCGAAACGAACAATTTGTATCGCGGGAAGCTTTGTATGAGACGGTCGATCCCCTCATTCAGGCGCCCGTGACTTTCGATCAGGCCCGAGGTGGCTTGGGTAGTTTGTCAAACTCATGCCCAACTGTTTTGGAAGCGGTTGAGCGAGGCACATATGCACGGGTTAATTCGTATGGTTTGGTTGTAGTCGATCGAACCGCGTATTGGTTGATCTTGCATCCGAAATCGCTACTTTCCAAGTCGAGCTTGCTCCGAAGTTTGAAGGGGCTGGTTCGATAATGTTTTGAAAGCATAGAGGTCCTTCGGGGGATCAGGATAGTCCGTGGAAGGATGCCCTTCTCAAACCCCCGAAACATCAGAGTCGGCCTCCTAAGCATTTTAGGGATTATTATACTGTTAAATCCAAATCAAGAACTCGTTCTTTGAGTCGTGAGAGAATTATTCACCCTGGTGACGTATGGAAGCATGTTGTGTAAGCTCAAAAGGATCAATTAGCTCAGGTTGGTAAAGAAAAGGTTTTCGATGATCCGAACTTGCCTTTAAAAAGTGAAGAGTGGGTCACTGATGATTAATTGTTTTTTCGTTGTCGCTTGTTTTGGTTTTTTGGTTCAGGCTTTGGCATTTTCTCGGGTTTTGTTCCCGCAACTCCTTTTGAGAGCTTCCTTGTTATGGTTTACTTTGACTCGATCCTCCTTGGATCTGGTCTCTTTTTAATAAAATTTTCGAGCTTATAAAAAACTAACATTTTAATTGATCACCCGGCTTGCTCCTCCCAAATGCCGAGGGTAATCGCATCTACCATGGCACCACCTACCTCTCCTTCTCCTATCACGATCTCGTCTGCCTCCTCCACCTCGACTACCACCCCACAACCTCTACTGGGTATCGAGATGCCACCGTATCCCATGAAAGAGGTGACCAATCCGAGGCTGAAGGTTAGGGTTGAAAACTCCAATCGACCCTCCTCCAAAGCCTCATCATAACCATATTCTTCCATTGGCTTACAATCTACCATGTCAGCGCAAACGAGTTCTCTTGGTCTAGCAGTGTTAGAAAGGGTGGTTCCACCACTCATCCCTGCTTTGGTGCCGTTTGCAGTTCTCCTTCCTCCTACAATAGGGTACATCCGAACCCTTTGATGAAGGCGCATCTTAGCGTCTAAATCAACGCTTTAATCCCATAGTTTAGCTATTTTCTTCCCATTTATGTTTATTTAAATAAAAAATGTTCTCTATTATGCTTTTCTTCATATTTCAGCGTGGTTCAGGAATTAGGAGCAAAAAGGGATTAATTCTGGAGAAAACGTAGCAAAAATCATCTTAAGGAGTCTCAGAGTCTAGCTGATCTTGTAAAGAGCATAACTCACTCATCCGAACTCCGATTTTCGCCCATAATATATCAAATTGAAAGATATACAACTTTCGTGAAGACACTGTTT
>JAYMSV010002565.1:0-10944 GCA_036897745.1 Erodium moschatum
TGAAACCCTTTCGTTGGTGTACTGGAGAAGTTTGACGCCGAGTCGTGTTGCTCATCGTCGTTCGACATTTGTTGACGGTGAGAAATTTGTAGATAAATTTGAGAGAAGAAGAGAAATAATGCTCAAGTTGGTGCACAAACGAAGAGGATATGATTATCTATTTATAGGTGTAAAAAAATATTTTTCACTTTTTATTTCTTATTTTATTCATTTTTCTGAGATTAAAAAAAAGACGGTAACATTACCGTTGGGTTTCAACGATAATTTTTTAAAACCACATGGAAACGTGTCGCGCAGGGAGAGAGGAACGTCCGCAGGAGAGGACAGCTTCGCTTCGCGGGACGTACGTCCGACTTCGGCTTCACGCCTCGAAAATTTTGGGCTCCCCACACTGGAGCGGGCCGAAGCCTGAGCTTCCTAACTGGCCACGGGGTCCGGCACCTTGTTTTGGACCAAGGCCCTTATCTGCATGACGACGGTGTAAAGATGAATTTACAGTACTAGACAGCGCTTAATAGTTAATATAGGGTATAGTGGTAAAAAAAACAACATAGGTATGTTACATATTACTATTAGGGTTGATCTCGGCTTCTCCAGGTGAATAAATTCAGCGACACGATGGTGGCTGAACCTAAAACAATGGTGGGCGTTCATGATCTTCCTCCTCCTCATATTTGGATAGAGATATTGAGCAGACTTCCGATGAAAGTGATGTTACTATGCAGGTCAGTCTGTAAATCATGGTACTCTCTCATCTCTTGTCCTGATTTCAACTCTCATTACTGGCAATCGAGTTCTTCTTCATCTTTATGATCATAGATCCCTTGCCTTTTCATTTAGTTCTCATGATAAGATGTTTATGGAGTCTTGTGAACACGATGATGTTCCTGAGCTATTTCTCCACGCAGATACTCAAATTGTTGGTTCTTGTAATGGGCTGATTTGTTTGTCTAATAATTCTTTAGGTTCTAAACCTGTGATCAGTTTCATGATATGGAACCCTACGATTAAAAAAATAGTTGAGCTTCCATCTCGTAGTTTCTGTTCTGATACCCAAAGACTCTATCATGTTGGGTTTGGATTTGACTCCAACGCTAATGATTATAAGGTTCTATGTATTGTGGCTAATAAGTATGCTGGTGATCTTTGTGAGATTTATGATTTGAGGAAAGGTGTTTGGAGGGTCATTAGCCCTCCGATGGATTCATGGAATGTTTGGGCCAATCCCGTTCCAGACTGTTATCTCGACGGGGCAGTTCATTGGATTGGGTACGTGCAGGGTAAGAGTTCCGCTAAGATTCTGTTGTCCTTCGATATGAGTGATGAGTGTTTTCGAGAATTAGGGATGCCTGACCATTTGAAATCCAATACGCGTGGTTATGTTATAAAATCCATGACATTCGGTGGATTGATCTATTTGATAGAGTGGAAGACCAAACCGAATACTTACTTTGATGGGTCATGGACCTGTTGGGTAATGAAACAGTATGGAGTAGCAGAATTTTGGACCAAAGTGTTCGACATTGATTTGCGAAGTGCTCCAGCTTTACAAAATACTCTTCTTCGGCCCAGACATTTTTCTATATGGGATAAAGATGAAGTTCTTATGGTGCATGATATCCTGGCGGACGAGTACATGGAGTGGAGGGAGGGCTTGGTTTTGTGTAGCGCCGCGACAATTAAATGTGAACACCTTCCCTCATTTAGAAAGTGCGTCAAGAATTTGTGTCAATACGAGGAGAGCCTAAGTTTAATCTGAGTGAAGGGTCGATATATTCTTCTACCACTTGGGAGCGGATACATAGATGATGGGTAGGACTTTACGTATTTCTTTTTAATGTAATGGTAGCCTACAACTATAATCATATGACTTATTGACACTCTTGGATTGATTGGTGATGGTGCATTTCAATAATTTGAACCTAAATCATCCTTAAATTGTTTTCAGGTGATTTCATTGTACTTTGGATCTCTATCTATTAAGTTGTTATTATGTAGGATTATAAATGTTATATTGGTCAAGATATATAAGATTCATTCTTACTTTCTTACAAACCAAGAGTGAAAAAAATTGTTCATGTATGGACCAAGGCACAGATGTAAATGTCATCTCTCATCGACAAATTGCATCTCAAATCCGTATCAATTTCAATTGTTTTTCATGTGCGAGGCAGATTATTTGTATGAACCCTAGAGCATTCACGGTAGGATCTAATCGGAGCTGAACGTCTGCATGTAACCCTATCTCTGTTCACGAGTCTTCACCAAGATTATTCAACAACTTTAGATGGATATCTAAATGAATTGTTCAGAAACAGTATCTATCTCGATGAACATGTGATCTGGCTTGTAAAACTCCAAAATGTGTCATATAAATATAAGATTGGGGTCCTTATGTATAATCACTACTGAAAAAGACAACTTAAGAGACACTACTCTAGCGTCTCTTTAGATTTATTGTACCGTCTCTTAAGAACTTGAAAGACACTACCGGATAGGTGTAGCGTGGCTCAAGAGCTGTGGCGTAAGTTATAGTACTTTAAGAATTAAAGAGACGCAGACATATAAGGAGCGCCACTTTAGTACGAACTTATGAGTTACTACTACGTAATGTTGTTTAAGATTGGGTTGTAGCGTCTTTTAAATAAAAACTAAAAAGACACTATATATTAAATGTAGTGTTTTTTAAGTGAAAACTAAAAGACGCTACTTATCAAATGTAGTGTCTAAAAAAAAATTAAGGATGTCGTATTGTGTGCAGAACTCACTCAAAATGGTGACAATTCTAACAACTATTCTAACATCCAAAGTTCAACTATAAATAGATTGATTCATATGATAGAATGGAAAATGGTGCACGATGATTTAATATTGTGACAAAGCGTTGTTCATTTTGGACGATGAAAAAAATATGGTGATATAGAATTTTGGACTAGAAATCGTTCAACGCACATCCCTCTCATGGGTGGATGATCAAGTTCTAATGGTACTTGATCTTTGAGTGGATGCATGTATAGCAATTCGGATTCAAGCAAGACATAGTTTTGTACAACACTCAAGTGTCCCATCTCAGTTAGTTTTATCACAACATTGATTCGTTTGTTTACAGATACCACTCAAAAAATATCGAATCTTGAAAAGTTTGGTTTTAAATATGACTAGGTTATTGAACGAGTTCAACATTTAAATTGAATTCAGATTAAAATAGATTACACTAAATTCGACCTAATATAATACCATTAGGGTATGCATGCAATTTGAGCAATATTAAGCAGCCAAAAACTCAGTATAAAATTTTGGTTGATTTTGTCGAGGTGAATAAATTCAAAAAACACGATGGAGGCTAAACCTAAATCAATGGTGGGCGTTGATGCTCTCCTTCCTTCTGAAATCTGGACAGAGATACTGATCAGAGTGTCGGTGAAGTCAGTTTTCCGGTGCAGGTTCGTCTGTAAATCATGGTATTCTCTCATATCTTACCCTAGTTTCATCTCCGATTACTCGGTCAGAAACCTAAACAAGAATGACAATCGTGCTATTCTTCGTCTCCAAGACATTGACAGTTGGTCGTGTAGTTCTCAGGATGAGTCGTCTATCACTACACCAGCTTTTCACTTCTGCAACAGGACCTTTTCTATGGCGTCGCAAAAGTTATCCTCCTCTGCGACGTCACAGCATGGCGTCGTAGAGGAATATACTTCTACAACTCCATACAAAGGCGTCGTAGATGGCGTCGCAGAAATTACCACTTTGTTTCTCAAAAATACCCCCTAAAGATGGTGGGTTATCACTAACACACTATCACCTTTTGCTATCATCAAAAAACTCACGGATTCTGCTAATTTGTTCCAGAAACCTAGCCATGTGTCATGATTTTTTTGGAAAAGTTAACAGAATCCGTGGATTTTTGATGAATAGAGAAATGTGACAACGTGTTATTGATAACCTACCACCTTTAGTAGGTGTTTTGAATAACCAAAGGCCGTCGAGGGGTATAAATAACGTTTTCCTACTGGTTATTATCTTTTGGAACATACATTCACTAGTGGTATGATAGATGAAGAGATGACTTGCTTTAAAAACTAAAATTTGTACTGCATTTCAATCATTTGAAATTAAACCACATCGATTTGTATGTTTGTCATGTTTTAGATATTGCCCTTATTAAGTAATTGTGTTGTCAGCTTTTGAATGTTGTCTCAAAGAAAAAATGATTGTTCTCTTATCCATTTGATCTCAATGAATGTAGTTTTGGTGTTTAGGATAAATGAGTTCTATTTACCGTACATATGCTGATTTTTGTGTTTCATTTCATTTGAGGTGATGGAAGAAATAGATGAAGATTTAATTGTGGGTCGACATAAGAATAAATATCAACTTTATGTGTAAGATATGATTGTACTCAGACTATATTTGGTAACCTTACATAGTTGATTAACTGTATCTGTTGGTTTTGAATATTACATGTGAGTTGACTTTTGATATTGACATCTGGATTTTAATTTTGTTTATCAACAAAATATTGCCTTTGTAGGTATTAGGTATGTATCTACATGCTCCTTCATGATGTTAATGGAAGCCTACAATCATGAACAAGTTACAAGACGATAGATGAATATTGTTTTATAAAGAAATATTTTTATTTGATCAGCAAATGACATTTCTATGAGAAAATAGAAGATCTAGTTTTCGTAAAGAAAAAAAAGTCAAGGGGTAAATCGCTCAAGTAACAAACAAGAGCATACCAAAATGCCATCTCAAACCAGACTCAATAAATAAGTTTACACATGTCTAAAACCTAGATTCTACTACCATGAAACAAATAAGTATTACAAACCCAACAAGGGATGAAAAAAGACGGTGAAAGTAAAGTTTAAAAATCGGATTTTCCTAACACGAAGCACATAAGAAAAAATATGGTCTAAGAGTAGAAAAGATACAGAAAAGGGTGAAACACAGTGGTCTACTATCACGAACCCAACAAGAGGCAAACAAAACCGAATAATGAGCCATAAAGAAATATTTGTCGAATGTAATCAATTATATGGTTTGAGCATGTGAGTATGTCTTTTTTTTTTGAAGGAGTAATGCACAATTTTATATCAAGTAGTGAAGATATACGTACACTATGATGAAACGGTACAAACAAACAATAAATATTACAGACTTCAGACTAATTAGCCTATAATATTATCGACTCTCGGTCGAAACTAGAACGCACAAAGGGCGTCCTAGAACGTGCAACAAAACGTGCATGCCAAAAGTGCAACAACGTGCACACCAATAGTGCAACAACGTGCACACCAAAAGTGCAACTAGTACACATAAAACGTGCAACTAGTGCACACCAAAAGTGCAACAAAACGTGCACACCAAATCTGCAGCATATGCAGTTATTACCTAGACGAGGACCAGAACGACCCCCACAAACGCACGAGAACTCCATAGGAGGAGACGATGCCAGATCTGCAGAGATGGCTTCTTCTCCGGACGAAAACCATCGGACTAACGCCCGACCTTGCCGCCGCCGCCGACAAGCCCGGCCAAAACGCCCTGACCCTCACCTTCGACCTCCATAACCTTCACGAACCAAATCTACTGTTCGATTGCTTCTCCTTCCTCCACCACGACGAGGCGACCTCTGGTTTTTGAAGCACTTGCCTTCGATTATCGAAGCCAGAACTCTGGTGAAACCAAACAGATTTGGGAGAGAGACGAGGTTGGGTAGAAGAAGAGCAGAAATGGGGTCTGGGTACGAGAAGGTGGAGAAATAGTAAAAAATGAGAGTTTAAGGTTTTTAGAGATAAAGGGTATATTTGTGATTTTTTTGAAAAAAGAAGGGTTACGTGCTTCGCACATGACCATTTTTCGTCCAAAAATGGACGGCGGATATGAAGTTGAAAAAATCAAATTCTAAAGTAATGAGGCGCAAAGAATTAAAGTTAAAGCAGTGAGATGAAATTTACCCTAAAATCCCTGTACAGTAAGTTTTTTTAACCTGTAAATTTTGATATTGAAATCAATTTAACACCCTCCAATGAACATGGATAAAATCCGAAACAATAACATCTACCAACGGGACAAACAAATGGCCAACAGCCCAAACAACAAATTAAGAATTGGACCAAAACCCATAAAGAACAAAGGCCTTTAGCGTAAATACAAAACAAACCTAACTGAACCAGCAAAAAGGGGTCACGTTAGCCCTAACAACGTATTCTTTGAATGAGTATTAATAGAACTTTTGAGAAACGGGTTCACGTAATGATGAGATCTTCTTCGGCGGAACCCCAAATAATGGTGGGGTTCGATCTTCTTCTTCCTCCCGAGATCTGGACAGAGATAATGACAAGACTTCCGGTGAAGTCGATTTTACGGTGTAGATCAGTCTGCAAATCATGGTACTCTCTCGTCTCTTGCCCTAGTTTTATCTCCTATCACTCCGCCAGAAACCTAAACAATAATGGCCATCGTGTTCTTTTTGAACTTCATGGTGATAGATCCAATGTCTCTTCATATAGTTCTCGTGATAAGTCGCTTATGGAGTCCCGTGAACACGATGATGTTCCTGAGCCATTCCTTCGCGCAACTGCTGGGATTGTTGGTTCTTGTAATGGGTTGATTTGTTTGTATAATTACTGTTCGCTAGAAATGAGTTTCCTGATATGGAACCCTACGATTAGAAAAATAGTTGAGCTTCCAGCACTTTTCCGTAAACGTGGCCAACGTCCCTATTGTGTTGGGTTTGGATTTGACTCCAAGGCTAATGATTATAAGGTTGTGTGTGTCTCATTCCAGACTGTGGCTAAATCTGCTGTTATGGTTGGGTGTGATATTTTTGGTTTGAGGAAAGGTGTTTGGAGGGTCAATAGCCCTCTAGTGGGTTCACCATGGAGTCCTAGGGTTACTAGGGTTACTTGTCAAGATTATTATCTAAATGGAGCTGTTCATTGGAGTGGAAATAGATACCTATGTGTCACCAAGCATACGGATGATGTTATACTTTCTTTCAATACGAGTGAGGAGGTTTTTCGAGAAATAAGGATGCCAAACGATGCAGGGTTCATTGAAAGCGGATATAAAGGTTATACTGACACAGAAACCCGAAGTGTGACATACGATGGACTAATTCATGTGATAGTGTATAAGACGAGATCGTTTGGTAACGTTGACGTGTCCCATAGTTGTTCAGTTTGGGCGATGAAAGAATACGGCGTGACTGAGTCATGGACTAAAGTGTTCAATATTGATTTGCAAAGTGCTCGAGTTTATCCCGATAATCGATTTTGGCCAGAGTGTTTCCGTTTTTTGGACGATGGTGAAATTCTTATGGTGCATGATCTCCTTGTGGACGGGAGCATCAAGCATAGGAAAGGGTTGGTATTGTATAACGTTGGGAGTAGGAAACGTAAACATCTTCTCTCGTCAACAAAAAGCATCTCCCATGTGTGCCTTTACGAAGAGTCTCTAAATTTAATGTATGGTAGCAACCTTGCAATCTCGTCCCCAATGACTATCCAGTCCCTTGTCCCGAACACTAAAATTGCTAACCCTAAAAGCGCCCCGATCGAATCAGGAATGTGGAGTTCCTGTTGGAATCGCATTGCTTTATTCATCTCAAAGTTGTGTCTTTACGAGGAGAGCATAAGTTTAATGTGAGTGAAGGGTCGATATATTCTTCGACCTAATATTATTTTCATCCATTTGGGAGCGGATACATAGATGATAGGTAGGACTTTATATGTTTCTTTTTAAATTGATATAATAGAATCATATGGCTTATTGGCACTCTTAAATTGATTGGTGATGGTGCATTTCAATAATTTGAACCTAAATCATCCTTGAATCTTATTATCTTCATTATGTTTCAGATATATACATAAATCATCCTTAAATTGTTTTCAGGTGATTTCATTGTACTTTAGATCTCTGTCTAATTATAAGTTGTTATTATGTAGGATTATAAATGTTATCTTGGTCAAGTTAACCTTTTTCTCTCTTCATTGGAGATATTATATTTTTAGATTGACAATGCATAAGATTCATTCTTGCTTTCTTACAAACCAAGAGTGAACAAATATGAGAACAAATATTGTACATGTATAGTTTCATCTCCCATTACTCGGTCAGAAACCTAAACAAGAATGGCAATCGTGCTCTTCTTTGTCTCCAAGACATTGACGGTTGGTCGTATAGTTCTCAGGACGAGTCGTCTATGGAGTTCCGTGTCCAACACGATTATATCCCCAAGGCATTTTGTGGGCCCTTTGTTAAAATTGTGGGTTCCTGTAATTGACTTGATTTTGTATAACAATGGAGATGTCTTCTCCCATTGAAAAAATGGGACAACCTTATACCGCTCCTCTAATGGGACGATAAATAAGACAATAGTCTTTCCCCGCATATCATTAACCTTAATATGTACAATGTATTCATTTAGAATGTGAGTTAATGAAACTAATGAAGCTGGAAAATCATTTTTTTTGTTTATAAGGTACATTAAAAGCAATAAATCGTAACCTAACCTACTCGATTATCCCTGGTGTTCATGTTCAAAGAAAATGACATAGTGCTACATTATCTTCTACTTGTGCCTCATACTCAGTCTTCAGCATCGATATGAAGTTACCACCAAAAACACGGCGTCCATCATCGTGACGAGCAAACAAAACAAGAACCCTCTTACCCGAGAGTTGGGAAACGGCATCAATAAGATCAAATCCATCGCCCGCAGACCGGGGGCGCCGGAGGAGAAATACTCCTGGAGGAAAAAGCGATTGCAATGTGACCTCTCTTTTCTGTATCTCATACTCAGTTTTGTAAAGAGATTGTCGTGTAAACGGGTAGCCTTCAATCCCCATCGTTCGAGTATTTCTGCACCTGAAAACTCTAAAAGGTCTGCAGTACTATCATCATCCTCAGCCCGGGCCTCAGCCTGTGGTGGATAGACTAAGACAAGGCAATCTCCGTACCAGCATTTATTTTCTTTAGGGTTTGGATTTGACTCCAACGCTGATGATTATAAGGTTCTATGTATCGTGGCTAACAAGTCTGCTGGTGATCTTTGTGTTGCAAGTACGTGTGAGATTTATGATTTGAGGAAAGGTGTTTGGAGGGTCATTAGCCCTCCCCTGGGTTCATGGGATGTTATGGTCGCTCCCTTTCCCGACTGTTATCTTGATGGGGCAGCTCATTGGATTGTATACGAGCATGGTAAGAGTTCTTCTAAGATTTTATTGTCCTTCGATATGAGAGATGAGTGTTTTCGAGAAATAGGGATGCCTTACCATTTGAAATCCAATACGACTAATTGTGTTATAAAAACCATGACATTCGGTGGATTGATCTATTTGCTAGTGTGGAAGACGACACTAAATGCTTACTTTGATGGGTCATGGACCTGTTGGGTAATGAAACAGTATGGAGTAGTAGAATCTTGGACTCAAGTGCTCAACATTGATTTGCGAAGTACTCCAGCTTTACAAAATACTATTCTTCGGCCCGAACGTTTTTCTTTATGGTATAAAGACGAAGTTCTTATGGTGCATGATATCCTGGACGAGAACATGGAGTGGAAGCAGGGATTGGTTTTGTGCAGCGCCGAGAGAATTAAATGTGAACTTCTTCCCTCGTTTTTAAAGTGCATCTCAAAGTTTGTGTCTTTACGAGGAGAGCCTAAGTTTAATGTGAGTGAAAGGTCGATATATTCTTCGACCAAATATTATTTTCATCCATTTGGGAGCAGATACATAGATGATAGGTAGGACTTTGCGTGTTTCTTTTTAATGTAATGGAAGCCTACAATTATAATCGATATAATAGACCAAGATTGATTGGTGATGGTGCATCTCAAATCCGTATCAATTGAAGATATTTTTAACCTTTTTCTCTCCTCATTGAAGATATTTTTAGATTCAAACCAAGAGTGAAAAAAATTGTTCAGGTATAGACCAAGGCACAAACGTAAATGTCTTCTCTCGTCCACAAAGTGCATCTCAAGTCCGTATCAATTTCAATTGTTTCATATGTGTGAGGCAGATTATTTGTATGTTCAACGAAGAACCAGAACATGCCATGAGTACTTATAGGATTCTATTGTCTTTTAATTTGTGTCACTAGTTATAGGATCTGATAATCGTAATAAGTTTGGGGTATGCATATGTAATTTCCCCTAAAAAATTTAAGGATGTCGCATTGTGCAGAACTCACTCAAAATGGTGACGATTCTAACAACTTCTCGATCACAAGAATAATCAACAACAACAACAATAACCTATTCATCTTTGGAACGACTCTTGTGTGATTTTGTTTTCATTTGATTTGATTTGATCCCTTTTGGTATTTATATGGATTAAATTGTATGATATGAATCGGGTCACATGCATGTATTTGTGTTATGTATACAAATGTGTAATTATATTGAGTTGATTTTATTTATGTTTTTTTTTCCAGTAAAATCAATGCATTTATTCTTATTAATCAAATGAACGAAACTATATACATGAATGTGCTTCTCCTACAAAAAAGAAATAAAGTATGCGCAATAACTACAAACTTGTGTGTGTAATATGCATGTTTGGGTTATATATATGCATGTAATTTGAGTGGATATAGGAAACCAAGTACAACAAGGTCAATGCAATCAGATGGCGGTGGAGATGATGATCTTCCACTACTGCAGAAATTCACTTGGGCCACGGATAATATGGATCCGTGGCTAAAGTTTGGCCACTTGGACCACGGATTCGATATTTGTGGTTAAAGTGAGGGTACTTAAGCCACGGTTGTCGCATCCGTGGCCCAAGTGATGACTTGGCCAACAGATGTAATATACGTGGCACAAGTTAAGCATATCCGTGGCTAAAGTGAGGGTAATTAAGCCACGGATGTCGCATCCATAGGGAAAGTGAGGACTTGGCCAATGGATGTAATATAACTGGCACA
>JAYMSV010002566.1:0-10941 GCA_036897745.1 Erodium moschatum
GTTGGAGGAGAAACCACCTGCCGTTTCCTTGAGCGGACGACCTCGTCGTGGTTTTACTACCGACGCAGAGAAACTCAGAGATAAAGAGCCGATGGCCGTGGGTGATGGTAAAGGTAGTATGGTCGTCGATGGGGGAGGAAGATTTGTTGAAGCTAGGGTGGGGGCGGGTTGCTTTGACTTCCTTGGACGACGTGGCTTTAAAGGAGACACGACGGTAAAAGATGAGTGAGGAGGAGGCACGAATGTCGAGGGTTGTATGGTTACAGGCGGCGATAGGACAGGACCAACGAAACAGACGATTTTATCGACGACGATGCAGAAGCTTCATAGGACTAGGCTTAGAATTTCCTTGAGGGACACACGAAGTGAGGGAGAGGGGCAATGAGATACAATAACAGGTATTGACTATAGTTAGAATCATTGTGACATAGTCAATTGTTTATTACTCGACCAAATGAACTCTGGGTCCTGTTCATCATGTTCGAGGCCATGTGAAAAGATTGTCTTTGAAATTAATGACTTTCAAGGATTTGATTTCTTTTTTATTATTTTTATCTGTTATGTGCTACAATAATTGGTAGACGACCTGTAGCTTATAGCTACTCAGATATTGGTTGAACCATCACTATGTAGTATTAAAATAAATTGAATAATAACAAAAGATACTATTCCATTTCCAAAATTCTCTTATTATATTTTCAACTTCTTCACTTTCTTAAGTGGGAAATTATTGTTGCTTATTATATTCACGGTATTATATTATTTTATGTTAAACTCAAAACTTTGTTAAAAAACGTTTATTTGTGCAAATGCCTGCAAGGTACTATTGATAATATGATATGTGTTAATAATTTCAGAAAAGGAAAATAATATTTTTGTGTCTGAGCTGACTAATTATTACATAACATTAATCTTACAAAATTGACTCTCTTTTTTGTTTTATTATTATTTTTGATAGAGACATTTGTAATAAATAGACAAAAAGAGAGAGCAATCTCTTTGCAAACAAGAAAAGAAACATAGCTAGTCTAGAAATAATAATAAATACACGAATAAGAACATAAAATAATTAATATGTCAAGGAAGGGTAATAATTATGACTACCATGAAACATTATCACAAGACCACACAAACAAAAATATAATTAGTATGCATTTAATGAGAATTAAATACAATCAATATTATTTTGTACTGAACACGGATCGTCGTATTATTTACACGTACACATTATATGAACCATATTTTTCTGTGATCGTCTTTTTTTCTATGGACACGTTATTATATAAATAAATTTTATTACAACATATCAATTGCTAAAATAAGATTAAAATAAATTCTAAACTACTTTTAAAAATAATTTTGAGAATACAAAGATATCTGTCTGAAAAGTGAAAACGTATAAGAGAATTTTAATCGTCGTTATATAATAATATTGTATTTTTAGCATAAAAAAATTGTTGATCAAACTCACAAAAATAAAACATTTTTCTTCCTTGGAAAAGGGAGTGATAAGTGAATCAACACATGAGAGGATAATGTAAGAAAGTGAAAGTAAAATGCAAGGAAGAGAAAAGAAAAGAAAAGAAAAGAAAAGAAAAGAAAGGAGAGGAAAAGAAAATGAAAAAGTAGAGAAAACGTTAACTGTTCTCTACCATTATTATTGTTTCTCGTACATATTTAATCCTTCTCTTCTCCATCTCTCTCTCTCATCAGGATGGCTTCCAAAGCTATGACCTTTCTCTCTGTTTCTCTCTCTCCCCGTCTGTGTAACTGAAATAAAAATCACTTTTTTCTTACTCGTGTCTTCTTAAAAGCATCTGATCTACCTATCTTCGCCATCCGTCTATCTCTCTGTAATCTGTGGACTTGAGGTTCCTTGCAGACGAGAACGAACAGCAGAGTTTTAGAGTACCAGCTGAGGTAACAATCAGTGAACAATTTTGATTCCTGAAACCCTAGTTTCATTTTCCAATTGATGATGTACGGACGAGCTTTTTTTTCCATTTCTGGGTCATCTTCGATTGAAGTGCGAAGTGGGTTCGTGGGGTGGTGGTTTCATTCAGCTTCTTCAGATCCGTGGTGGCAGTTTCTGATTTTTTTTGTGTTTTGGATTGGATTGTGGAGTTTTGAAGTTTTGGATATTGGGTTTTCTGTAGCTGGGTTGGGGATGTTTTCTGAAGATCTGAAATGGGGTTTGAGCTGTGTTTGGGGCTCTGCAATCTGTTAATTTTGATGGGTTTTTGCTGTTTTGATTACTGTAGCTGTTGGTTTGTATAATTTTGATGTGATGCTGAGCTATTTGGACGGGATGATCGTATTTGTTTGCTTTGGTTTAGGTAAATGTGTTGTTTATGTTAGCTTTGATTTGCGATCGCTTTGCCAGCAAACTATTTTGTGAAGGAAGTGATAGTAATAGGTGTTGACTAATGGTGCTTTTGACTTTTGGAAGTTAACTTGTCTTTGTGGACTTTCCTGCTACTTTAAATTGTAACGGGTTGAGGAGATTCAGTAAGTAATTTCCTAAATTATATGACTGGAAAGTAATGTTGGGTTGTCCGTGCGCGAGTAATCTTTATCCTTGCATTTGCTCGAGCTATGTATTTTGTCGAATTCTGCAATAATTTTATCAACATCACACCAAATATGTTTTTTTTTTCTGAAGCAGGGGGGAGTTCAGATGCAGAAGAAGTCATTTGGGTTGATTGTAGTTCGACAATCTCTGTTCAGATTCATACCTATATGTTGTTAATTTATTAGTGATGATCAGCAGATAATAGGAAATTCAGCAGGGTACCAAAGTGGAATTGATTGGAAGCACCAGATTGGTGTCCGGTGACCACAACTAGTCTTCAAGTCCCATATGAATGAGTGTGAGGCTTGGAATATCGAAGTGTAATTCGCCATACTGAATCTTTCTTTGCTGAAGAGATATTCGATCTTTCACGGTCTCCTCTGTGAATAACTTTTGTTCACTGTAGACACATATTGTGTCCCGTGAAATGATTTGTGAATTGTGGCAACCATCCTCTGAGAACTAGGCTGCAGTTGGTAACCATGTAACTTCTCTAACTTGCTACTTATTTCGAAGTTCTTTAGTTGGCTGATTGTCTTATTTAAGTGTCGTACTGCATTGTACTTGCAGTTCGTTCGAAGTTTAAAATTCAAAAATGGACACTGGGGCTTTGAATGCTCGCGATTTACCTAATGTTCTTCATCGGATGCTTCCTGCTGTTGGACCTGTGCTTTTGGTTGCCATTGGCTATGTTGACCCGGGAAAATGGGCTGCTACTGTTGAAGGAGGGGCCCATTTTGGGCTTGATCTTGTAGTGATAATGCTTCTTTTCAATTTTGCTGCTATTTTATGCCAGTACTTGTCGGCTCGAATTGCTCTCGTCACTGGAAGGGATCTTGCTCAGGTATCATCCCTCTTTGTTCTATAGTTCTGTTGATTGCTATGCCTAGTATGTATTTATCTTTTGGTTCATGCAAGAGGTGGTAGTATCGTTATTATTAGGAATAATTGAAAAAAATTACCCTGAGGTATTCACCTTTTTGCAACTTTGTAGCCCTCTTCTATGATAATTGCAAAAAAGTGCGCTGAACTTGTGCGTTTGTTGCACTTTGAGAAAAAAAAATGGTTCAAAATGACGATTTTACCCTTGTAAACTATAATTTAAAATAATAATTAAAGAACAAAATTTTCAAATTTTCATATCCCTCAAGTTTGTACTCTTTCTACAGTACGAAGAGGAAGACAATTAAGTGCATTTGAAAATTTGAACTAATTTTGTTTTTTACGTATTATTTTGTAAGGGTAAAATCATCACTTTTATACAAATTGCAAAAAAAAAGAAGACAAGTCCAGGGTACTGCTTTGCAATTATCAAAGAAGAGGGATACAATTTCAAAAAATGAATACCTCTAGGTACTTTTTTGCAATTATCCCTTATTATTATTTTGTAGTTATTGTTTTCTTTCTTCATTTTGAATTATTTGAATTTTGAACCCTCTCGGCTGAGACTTGTAGTTCTTCTTCTCTCTCATATATGAGCTCAACAGTTACATAAAGAAAGTGTATTTTTGTGAAGGACTTGGTATTTAGTGTTCTTCTCTCCCATCTGACTGCTAATTTGTTTCCCTTTTTGATGTCACAGATCTGCAGTGATGAGTATGACAAGTACACATGTATGTTTATAGGCATTCAAACAGAGTTTTCTATGATATTATTGGACATCAGTATGGTAATGTTTTCGTTCTTCATCAACTTAAAAGATCATGCCCGATCAGTTTCTGAAATTATGTTTTAGCTCAATGAATCGGATCTGGTTGTCCTTTTCCAAATCAGTTCAAAACATAAGAATCTAGCATGATCTTGTCATTACCATAAGGGATAATTGCAAAAAAGTACCTCTAGGTATTCAATTTTTGCAACTTGTAGCACTCTTCTTTGCTAATTACAAAAAGTACCCTGAACTTGTTCTTTCGTTGCAATTTGTATAAAAATGAAGATTTTACCCATAAGATTTAGATTTTAAAAATAATAAGTAAAAAACAAAAAATCCAAATTTTCATATCCCCTAATTTTCTTCTTCTTCGTATCACACTAAGATTAAGAAGTTTATAAGGGATATGAAAATTTGAATTTTTTGTTCTTTAATTATTATTTTTAAAATTTAAAATCTCAAGGAAAATAGTCAGTTTGAAACAAATTTATACAAAGTGCAACAAAAAAAACAATTTCAGGGTATTTTTTGCAATTACCAAAGAAGAGCGCTAGAAATGGAAAAAAGTGAATATCTCAGGGTACTTCATTGCAATTATCCCTTACCATAATTATCGTGTAATTATCCTAACATTTATTATTACTAGATTCTTGGCATGGCACATGGGCTTAATCTTCTATTTGGGGTCGACTTGTTCACTTGTGTCTTTTTGACCGCTGTTGACGCTGTTTTGTATCCTCTTTTTGCCACCTTCCTGGTAGGCCTTATTATCTTCATTCTTCAACTAATCCCCTAGCGATATCTTCGATAATCTAATCCGTGTTAATTTTTCAGGACAACAGCAAGGCAAAATTAGTATGCATAAGCTTTGCGGGCTTTGTATTGCTGTCCTATTTTCTTGGAATGATCATCAGCCAACCAGAAATTCCTCTGTCTATGAATGGGATGCTTGTGAAGTTCAACGGGGAGAGCACACTCGCCCTCATAAGTCTTCTTGGAGCAAATATTATGCCACACAATTTTTACCTCCACTCTGCTATCGTACAGGTACCTTGTATTTGTTTCGGTATATCTGTGTTTATTTTCCATACATAGTAATATTGTGAACAAGTTTAAAATTTATCCATTTTCTACTCGAGAGTTCTATCGCTACGTGAAGTTTTCCCTAGGAATAAAAACATCTATTTCTTAGAATCCTGGCTTTAAGAGGATGCTTTTGTTTCATGGGTTTCAATTCTGCAGTGTCAAAGGAAAAATGTTTTTATTTTATTTTATATATTATATACATTTTGACTTGTGATCAAACTTAAAGGGTTTCAGTCTATTTAGTAGTCCTTTTCTCCTTTCATTATTAAAAGGTTGGGTTAATTACACATATCTACGCGGCTACACCTAACTTTACATGTTTTTCACCTAGCTACACCTACGATCCGATTCATTCTACAACCACCCTAGGTTTAAAAAAAAATTCAAAGAACTCCTTTTGCCCTAAAGTGACCTATCCTAATCTCAAAAAATGCATTTATTTTTGTCTTTTTGATAAATTTATCATTTGTGCAGTCTTTTTACATCCAATCAAAATGTTTTTGGTAGTGAGAATAGGGTCAAGGGCATTTTCGTCATTTTCTGGAAAAAAGAGGTATGTGATTTTTTTGTAACCTAGGGTAGCTTCAAAATTAATTTGTAATTTAGGTGTAGCTAGGTGAAAAATGTGTAAACTTGAGTGTATCTAGGTATAATTAACCCAAAAAGTTTCTATTCTTTCTGACCCTTTTTAAACAGATTGATTAGGTCTATGCATGATATGTCGATGAGGATTTCTATTGTATTTAGATACCACCAACTGAAACAGAGGTGTAATTAACCCCTAGCACCTTTTTTTAATAGAAATGGCCTGACATGGAACAGGACAAAAAGGAAAACTAATATATATGTGTGTGTATATATATATATCTTAACTTTTAGTATTTTTGGTACTAAGAAAATGTTTCTTTAGTTCTGATAGATTTTGTTATCCTAGCAGCAGCAGCAGCAGCAGCAGGGACAACATAATGGTGCTAAGGGTGCCTTGTTCTATGATCATTTTTTGTCCATCACATGTGTCTATAGTGCTATCTATCTGGTGGCCTACGTCCTCATGAATTCAGCAGCAAACGGGTTTTATGGCACCGGCCTCGGTTTGCTCACTTTTCAGGATGCTTTGTCACTGATGGATCAGGTGCTTTTCATTTTCCATTGTCAACCGTCCAATGATATCTCATGATCCCATTACAGTGTCACATCACATACATAATAAAATTCTGTATGACCTCGCAATTGCTCAATACAGGTATTCCGGAGTCCGGCCATTCCTATAGCACTGTTATTGCTTCTATGTTTTGCCGATCAAATCACATCGCTAACTTGGAATCTCGTTGGAGAATTACTCTTGCACGATTTCTTCGGACTAGGCATTCCTGGTTGGCTTCATCGTGCCACAATCAGAATCATTGCCATTGTTCCTTCCGTCTACTGTGTGTGGTCCTCAGGAGCTGAAGGAATCTATCAGTTGCTTATATTTACTCAGGTTATGGTCGCTCTGCTTCTCCCTTCTTCTGTGATCCCCCTTTTTCGGGTCGCCTCCTCAAGGTCGATAATGGGTGCCTACAAAATCTCTCAGCTTATCGAGTTTCTAGCGGTGATAACTTTTATCGGGATGCTTGTTTTAAATATCATATTTGTGGCGGAGATGATGTTTGGGAATAGCGATTGGGTAAGCAATTTGAGGTGGAACACATCGGCCTCTTATGTAGGACTTCTGATAGTTTCCCTAGTGTCGATTTGTTTGATGCTTTGGTTAGCGGCTACTCCGTTGAAATCTGCTACTTCCCGAATGGATGCTCAGCTATGGAATTGGGATATGAACCAAACGGTACCTAGCGCATCGAGTCACAGAGAGGATAGTGATTTCAGAGAACCAAGATACGAAGTCGAGTTGCCTAATCAAAAACCGGAACAATTACCCATTTCAGAAAAGTCCATTCAGACGTGCTCAGAAACTGAAAAATTCGACTTTAATTTGCCCGAAACAATCATGGAGGATGATCAAGAGATTTGCACATCTGGTACCGAAGATAGTCTTTCGGATCTCTCAGTACAGCCGGTTCCGGCTTCACCTGTTGGTGAACCGGTGGAAACCGTGACTGTGAAAGCTGAACCGGTGGAAGCAATTGAAAAAACAGGAAATTTATGCAATGAAAAAGATGATGATAGAAGTATATGGGAGCCCGAAGATTTATCGAAAGGGATTTCTGTGAGCACCCAGTCTTTGGCATCAGACGGTCCAGGATCGTTCAGGAGTCTTAAAGGCGATGAAGGTGGGATTGGTAGTCTGTCAAGGTTAGCAGGTTTAGGACGGGCTGCAAGGCGTCAACTAGCCGCAGCTCTCGATGAGTTTTGGGGACAGCTGTATGATTTTCATGGACAAGCGACGCATGAAGCAAAGGTAAAGAAATTCGATGTATTGCTAGGAGGAGATTCGAAAGCAACACAGAATGTTGACAATGGCGGGAAAGAATTCACCGGATACAACCCATCTCTAGTCAGTTCAAGCTCATACGACCCACCAAAGCTGCAACGGGCGCAAAGTAGCGTTGATACAGCGTACGGAGTTCTTCGCGCATCTTCTATGACTCGGGCCAACCATATGCAGTTATTGGATGCTTATGTCCAGAACTCGAGTCTTGATGCTGGGGAGAGACGATACTCTAGCCTGCGCTCGCTCCCGTCATCTGAAAGTTATGATTATCAACCGGCTACTGTTCATGGTTATCAGATTGCATCGTATCTCAGTCGTATGGGTGGCCAGGATAGTCTGATCGAAACAGCTCCCAAGTCGCCGTCTCTGAGGCCGATGAACTACAGGGAATCGAATGCTTTTGCAATGGGGCAAAAGTTGCAAAACGGGTCAAGCTCTGTTCTTGCCTCTGGTTTTCAGAATCTTTCAGGGTCAAGAAACAGTCAATATCTCGATAGTAGCTCTTCTGCACCCGCTAATAATGTGGCCAACACAAAGGAGTACCATAGCCTGCCTGATATTTCAGGGCTTTCTGTTCCGATTCGGGAACAATACAAGGCTGAAAAGGTTGCACGCTGGGGTGTAGCTCCTCCTGGATTCGAATCATCGCTCGCTGGAAGAAAGTACGAAGCACCCATGTATTCAAGTATTGGATCTGGATCGAGGCTTGGTGCTCCTTCAGGATATAATGATTTCTCACCATCGAGCCCTTACAGGGATGCGTTTTCTCTGAAGTTGAATTCAAGACCCATAACCGGATCAATGTGGTCTAGACAACCTTATGAGCAGTTTGGTGTTTCAGATAAAGGTAGTGGTGTTGTTGGTAGTGAAGGAAATGGAAGCAGGAGGTCAGGTTCCATTGCTCTTGAGACTACTTCTGTGGACTTGGAGGCGAAGCTTCTTCAATCCTTCAGAACTTGCATAGTGAAGCTTTTGAAGTTAGAAGGTTCTGACTGGTTGTTTAAGCAAAATGATGGGTCTGATGAGGATCTCATTGATCGGGTTGCTGCAAGAGAAAGATTTATTTGTGAAGTTGAGAGTAGAGAGATGAGCAGGGTGGGTTACACCGGTGAGCCTCAGTACTTGTATTCGGATAGGAAGTTTGGCTCTGCTACGAAGCATGATGACATGGGTTCGGTTTCTTCGGTTCCTAATTGTGGGGAAGGCTGTGTGTGGAGAGCAGATTTGATCGTAAGTTTTGGGGTTTGGTGCATTCACCGGATTCTTGATCTGTCCCTTATGGAGAGCCGCCCTGAACTTTGGGGCAAATACACTTATGTACTTAATCGTCTTCAGGTAAAAATTTCATTTATGCCCCTCTTTTTAAACTTACACAAACTTGTGAACCCATAGTAAGGTTTCCACATGCACATGACTACCCTTATAAACTTTCACGTGCCACCATCGTACAAAATAGACAGAAACCGTCAAAATTTTCGTTCTCTTAACAAAAGTATCCCAAAATTACTTGCTCTCAGGCTTTACTCTTTCCAATATCAATTTGATTCCATTTGCAAAATCCTCAACAGATTCATATTGAAATAAGAAAATTAAAGCATGGGAATAAGTAGTTTTGAGATATTATGGAATTTAAAACTTATGCGATGAAAACATCGATTTTTTTAATGGTTTCCATCTATTTTGTATGATGATAACATGTGGAAATTTGTAAGGGTAGTCATGTGTCTGGAGTAAAATTGACCGTGTTTGTAGAAATGTAGTATGTGGTCATGTATTTGTGGGCAATTCATAAAGGTAGTAAAGTGCAATTAACCAAAAAATAAACTTTGCATCTCATTTAAAAACAAGAGGGTTGTTTCCCATTTCCACACAAACTATCCAAATGCAGCCTAATGTGATAAAATCTTGCACACACTTTTCATTGAAGTTGTGTTGCTTAAACCATGAAATTGCCATATTTCTTACTTAAACCTTAGTCGGTGAAATGCTTGTGAACAGGGTATAGTAGAAACATACATACTTAGGGTTAGCTAAGCGAGATTATCCCTAAAAAGAAACTTTGCATCTTCTCTCATTCCACTCTTTTTTTATTTATCGAATTTGTGATGCTTAAACCATGAAATTATCATATTCCTTACTCAAACCTTAGTTGATTCAATGCGTGTGAACAGGGTATCGTAGAAGTTGCATTTTCAAAGCCTCGGACTCCCATGTCCCCGTGCTTCTGCCTACAAATCCCCGCCGGACACCAGCAGAGTCTGAGCCCGCCCGTTTCAAATGGAATGTTGCCCCCAGCTTCAAAACCCGGGAGAGGGAAATGCACAAACGCCGCATCACTCCTAGAAATAATCAAGGATGTGGAAATGGCAATCTCTTACCGAAAGGGCAAAACGGGAACTGCAGCAGGTGACGTGGCCTTCCCCAAGGGAAAAGAGAATCTTGCATCCGTTCTCAAGCGATACAAACGCCGACTTTCCAGCAAAACAGGCCCTCAGCAAAGCAAAGCCGGTACATTGGCTCCTTATGGTTCGTAGCTTTTGCCCGGAGCTGTCTGATTTTGGAAGGAGCAGCTCCATACCCTTTTGCATTGGCATAGATCAAGAGCTCTCATGTGCATTAGTTTTTGCTGCAAGTTTTGATCTCCTTGTATATGATTATGTATGCATAGGATGTAAAGTTGCAGCTGCAGAGTTGAAAGAGAAATGGGTAGCTGTGGAAAATTGCCTGTGGCACAGTTCTGGTTTGACTTTTTTTGCTTACCTTGACTATCTTTGGTTACATAATGATAAAGGTTGACTTGAGGAAGAGTTGGTTGACAAAGAAGTAAATATTATGGTCCTTGGTCTCTTGGTTCAATCTTGCTTTTCCAATAGCATATCAGAGAAAAGGTTATGGGTTGATCTTTCTGTTTATGTGTATGAACTCTAAATTCTGAATAATGTGCTATTTTTGTGGCTAATTCTTGTGTATATTGGGTAATCTCTGCTCAAGTTTGGATAATTCGATGTTACTATCAGCATAATTGCAACAAAAAAAAAAGAAGTGTCACAAATACCTTTTGCAAATCTGATATCTGTCGTCGATGGTACCTATCGACCCCCGATGAAGGATGGCTGAGCCATGGAACCTCCAAGTGCTTTTGCCCCATTGAGAATGATGGCCGAGCCACCAACTCAAGATTTTCTGCCTGATACATTGGCA
>JAYMSV010002567.1:0-10941 GCA_036897745.1 Erodium moschatum
CTCTGCAACGCCCTCGGGTGCACGCCCCTCTTTTTCTGCGCCGCCAGCTCCTCCGGCCGGTAACAACTCGTCACCATCGACCTCAGTATCTTCTTCACGGCCATGTGTATTAATTTCGTCTTTCTTAAATTTTCCCGAGAAAATTTCAAAATTTTCCCGAGAACCAAACAGAAAAAAAAAGTGGATAGGGAAGATTTGGGAATGGTTAGAAACCGGAGCCTTGGAGGAGACTTTATAAGGCCCGTGACAGATATTCACCAACTGCTCTCCAATAACACTACCAACTTACGAATGGCAGAATCGTAAATACTTTTCCAATCTCCTTTGACTTTTTCCAACCTCCTCGAGGGAGAGAGTCAAAGGGTAAGTTCGGGAGAAATAAAATAATCGAAAACATTTCCGTGTGTTTAGACTTGTGAAGATGAGGTTGGTGCAATTGCATATACTGTGGGAGCTTCTAGAAGCCTGATCATCTCCGGCCATGCAGACGAGCATCGAGCTCGTGATGATCAGGTTCGGATGAGGAGACTTCACTCAATCACAGCCGTTCATTGGCTGGACTTTTTTTGGGGTTGACTTTGATGATGGTATCAAGGAGGTGGGACCGTGACATGGGTTGTACTTGTTGTTGAGGTATCATCTTATCACCTTAACAAGGAACCTGTTTTATTCTTGTCTTAAGATATTTATATTTATATTTATATTATAAAATGGGAACTAGAGTCTTAATGGCATGAACTCTGTTCATGCATGTACTTGGTCGTTCGGATTTCCCAAACCCATGAATAAATAAAAAAGAAAAATATGATATAGAGAAAACAATATTAATTAACACCCTCGACCGTCTTTTATGTGTAATAACATATAGTATACATGTTGACCTATATCAAATACATAATGTCATTTTTGTTATAAATGCAAAAATTTACGGATTTCGTTTTATCTTTACTACAACGTTAATAATTCAATACATATGTCTAAAACCACATATTAACAACGTGATTTGAACTAACAGAGTCGATAAAATATGAGGAAACAGTAAATACACACATTTAAATGGTTTTGTTAGCGAAAACGGGATGTGCTCCTTTTTATTTTACGAAATTACATCCAAACCAATTTGGTTTAATGTCAAAAAACGTCTAATTCAATCAAAAATACTACTGACGCCATCAGGCAACTGCAAAACTAATTATCACATTTTATTTATCGTAGAGGTTTTTCATAACCCTCGAAATTAAAAGTGGCAGTTAGTTTTTGTAGCAAACTGACTGTGTCAGTATTATTGAACAGAAGCCGCTGTTTTCTGACATTAAAATGAAATCTATGTACGCTATTTGTAAAATAAAACTAAGCACGCTACGTTTCCGTAAAAATCGTTCGAAGTTTCACGTTTGAAGTTCACAGCAACAAAATCTGTGATATTTGATGTTTATAAGAATGTTAGAGTGTGTTTATGGTAAATCAACACAATGTATATTTGTTAAAATTAAAGTATCGCGAAAATAGATTGTTAATGTTAGGGCTAATCACATTCACCTACCCAAACTATATACGTTTAACGGATATCTACCCCAAATAACGTATACATATCTCGAACTAACGTTTGTAACAACATCCCCCATTCCATCCATTTTTCCGTTCATTTTTCAGAAATTTCGAAACTACCCGTTGTGTTACAATCATAAAACCAACTTCAACCTCAAATTCAACCCTAAATCTCTCTCCAAACCTAAACCTAACCCTAAAAATGGATGGAATGGGATGTTACAAACTATTAGTTCGGGATATGTAGTTGTTACAAAATAACTTTAATATATTTATTCGTTAAATGTGTATAGTACGAGATAGATGAGCATAATTAACCCTTAATTTTAACCTGTAGTATCGCCTGGAATTCGAATTTGTTTGTGAAACCCATCAAATATGTCTAACCTGTTTTGACTTTTGGGTGTTTTGACTTAGTGCCCTTTGTATTTTTTTTTTGTAATAAAAGTCTTGAAATTAGGAAGCTGCTAATGTTTACTAATTAGTGATTACACATATTTTTAAGAGTACTCACAATTTTTATTATAATGTTGACTTTGACTATGGACATAGGTAGAGGCAAAGAGGTCAAGAGATTAGGAGGAGCAAATCAACCACACCAAGCTAACTCATTCCATCCATATATGGTATTTTACCGAACACGAAACAATCAAACTCATACCATCGATTTCGTATACATTTTCTCCTTTTTATATCATATATATGTTTTTACATTTGACTAGGCATAGCTGTAGACAAATGTATGTTATTATTAGTAATTGAGTGTGTCAATTTTGTAGGTTATAGGTTTGCTTACACAGAAGTAACAAATTTGTCATTGAATTATTTTTGTATAAGAAACCTGGCCGGATTAAAACAATAATAATCTCGTAGTATCTCAAATGGTACCATCGGTTAATTAAAATGAACAGTGATTTTATCGGGTGATTCGTACAGCCTCCCAATATGATGTTAATCTAATAATGAGTGAATAGCCACATGTTGTGTGATAGGTGACTTAATCTCTTTCTCGCCTAATCTTTCATGTGTAATTCGCCTGATCAAACCCCAATCCCCATTTTTAGCTATTCGCCCGTTCAATTGTCTTTCCCTGGAAATGCTCTAAAACTATACACAGTGGTGGTCGAAAGAATCGTCGAAAGTGACGAAAAAAGGGATTTGCCGACGTTTCGACTCTGATTTTCTCCCTCCTGGCGATTTGACGCCCTCCAAGTCTGCAACATCATCGATCGCCGAAACCCTCTCTCCTCCTTCAACGAATCTGCGGATTACACGTATGCTTTTGGTCAGATTCGACCCCCCGAATCCGACACTTCAATGCAGAATCTGATGAATCCGACCTGATTTAGACCCACAGATTCGACCTCACGAATTGACCTCCACTATGGATAGCCTAACAAACACATTATTTCAACCACATTTCTCATTTATCTATGCTGAAATATAAGTTTTGTCAAACTATATTGAACAATAAATAAATATTGGTTGGGTTTCCATTTTATTATGAGGTTTTCAAATTAATTTGGAATAATCTAGTCGACAAAAACAAATTAACCATATTAACGGTACACATACTTTTTTGTTCGAGGTTCTTAAATTGTCGTGAGGTCTTCTTTTCATATATAGTTAAAATTGAGTAGAATGAAAATTTGAAAATCAATATACTTTGGTGACAAATATAATAAAATTGACTTATTTATGTGAAATTACCCATGATATAAACGTGCTAGTACTAAGAATTGAACTCAACTCTTTCATTTGGAAACGGGTTAAATTTTGTTTAAATTAGGCTAAACTCATGGGCCCATTTACTTTCTGGGCCTGTAGTATCGGGCCGGACAGCCCAAAAGCCCATATCCTCGGCGCAGATACGTGCAACACAAGTATACGCGGCGACGGTTAGTCACTTCGGTATCGTAACAACAAATCAAAAACGCCAAAACAGAGAATCTCATTTTCTTTGCACAGTCAATCCACAGCTGCCATCTATATCCCTACACACCGAGTCGACTCGGCGACAGCGATGGCCTCGCAACTCAGCTCGCTCTCTTCCGCCGTACTCCTCCTCCTCCTCCTCTCCGGCGCCGCCGCGGGTTCCTCTTTCGACGATTCCAACCCCATACGTGTGGTCTCCGACGGCGTCGAGTCCTCCATCTTAAGCTTCCTCGGCCGTTCCGGCCACGCCCTCTCCTTCGCTCGCTTCGCTCTCAGGTCCCGATTGATCCTCCGGCGGCGTCGATTCGTGGTGCGGAGTGAGTTGATTGATTGTTGATTTTTGATTTTTGGGATTGCAGGTATGGGAAGAGGTACGAGACTGTGGAGGAGGTGAAGCTTCGGTTTGGGGTTTTCTCTGAGAACCTGAAGCTTATCAGATCTGTGAACGAGAAAGGCTTGCCTTATACTCTTGCCGTTAATGGTATCTGCTATTGTCTCCTTCGATTAAATTTTGTTGAGTTCTCTTTCGATTTACAGTTACAGCCATGGCTCAGCCGAAATTAGGGTTTTCTGTTTTGTTGCTGTTTGGTAGCTGATTTCAATTTTCACATTTTAGTTCGATTCAGTGTCTTCATTTCTGTTTTTGCTATCTGGTGATTTATTAGAGAAATTAATTGAAGAAAATGAGCTTAATCCTCTAATGAACATCAATGTCTAGTTTAGTTAGCGATTCTAAGTGAAATCAGGTGCTCTTAAGATGATTAAGGCATTGATACTATGAACTGATTGAGAATTTTCCTTAGAGAAGGATTGGCTTTACTAGCATTTACGTGCAGAATTTGCTGATTTGACATGGGAGGAGTTCAGAAGCCAGAAATTGGGTGCTGCCCAGAACTGCTCAGCCACGTTAAAGGGAAACCACAAGCTTACTGATGACGTTCTTCCTGAGACGGTACTTATTTGTGATATCAATCTTATGGTTCGTGCTAGTAGTAGATTGGAACAAGTAATTCTGTTTTTCTTTAGTAGTAGATTGGAACAAGTAATTCTGTTTTCAATGCATTTGGTTAGACAATCGATCTTATGGTTTTCGCTAAGGTATACCATACCTGTTGAACTGTAGGAGCTGGCTTAGGTTGGTTAAGTGATCATGTTTGGCACTCATTCCCTCAATACACATAAAGTGGTGATAACAATCATGGGGTAACTTTATTAACACGCTCCTCGGCCACCTTTGATTCTCAAAAACACTGCAAAAGTGGTGGGTTATCGATAACACTGTCGCCATTCGTTTATCATAAAAAACTCCCGGATTCTGTTAAAAAAATTTCCTAAAACCCCACATATTTAGCATTTGTTTTTGGAACAAAATGTGGTTATTTTTTATGATAAACAAAAAGTGATAGTGTGTTACTTATAAGTTATAACCCTCCACTTTTAGGATGTTTTTAAAAATCATAGGCCACAGGGGGTGTAAGTAACGTTTTCTCTAAAATCATTTCAACTACCAGAACCCAACTTGGGTTTCACTTGAACAAGAACTCAGACAATTATAAATCTCCAGTTTCACTGAGACCTTGGCCACTAGATGTTTTGCAGTGTGTGTTGTGCTAATTGTAACCTTTGATTCATGTGCTTCATACTACTTCTCTTCTGCTTTATGCACAGAAAGATTGGAGAGAATCTGGAATCGTCAGCCCAGTAAAGAATCAAGGCCGGTGTGGTTCTTGTTGGACATTCAGGTTATCTCATAGCCATGTCAAATTCAACCAAACTGTTGGTGTGTGAAGCAATGTGGCCTTGTTTGATTGTTCATAACCTTGTATTTTTGCCTGCTTGCAGCACCACTGGAGCTCTTGAAGCAGCTTACCATCAGGCATTTGGCAAAGCGATCTCTTTATCAGAGCAGCAGCTGGTGGACTGCGCCGGAGCTTTCAACAACTTTGGCTGTGGTGGTGGGTTGCCTTCTCAGGCCTTCGAGTACATCAAGTACAATGGTGGTCTGGAAACTGAAGAAGCATATCCTTACACTGCAAGAGGTGGTGATTGCAAATTTTCTTCTGCAAATATCGGTGTCCAAATTATCGACTCAGTGAACATAACCCTGGTAAGAACTCAATTAAAGATCAAGTATACATCAATTTCACAAACAGCAGTTCACAATTTTGTATGTATTTCATATGGATTTGTGTCCAAATTATCGACTCACAATTTTGGAAGAAACATTCAATTTGTTTTAAGCTTAGAGACAGTTACATTTTTAGGGCCAATTGCAGATGTTTACCCTTATGAATTGCTCACAAAGACATGCTTACATTTTGAATCACCCTCATGATAAACACATGAATGTACTTTGAACTCCCACTCACAGATGTGTTTATAAAGTGCATTCATGTGTTTCTGGGCAAATCATCAGGTAAAGCATTTGTTAGTAGACAAAATCGTGAAGAAAAGCATCTATTAGTAGGAATTCAAAGTGTATAGATGTGTTTGCGGACAAATTACAGAGGCAAACATCTGCAAGTAACCATTATTGTCATATATAAGGACATCCTAGCTAAAACTAGCTTAGGTTGATAAGAGATTAACCCTTTAACCTAATCCCGCACTTGTTCCCGAATAGATGACTGTGACATTGGATTCGAGGTGAGAAAACTTAGTTGATCACTAGATCAACCTCAGTGGGTTTGGAGACAATTACATTATTCATGTACAAAAATTAAAATTGTTTTAGGGTCTTATCATAAGTTTTCTGATATCTATAGAGTAACACAGGGCGAAGAAGAAGAATTGAAGCATGCAGTTGCTTTTGTCCGGCCTGTGAGTGTGGCGTTTGAGGTTGTGGGTGGGTTTCGATTTTACAGCGATGGAGTTTACACCTCAGACACATGCAGGAGTGGAACAATGGTGAGTTCTGGGTTTGATCTGGGTTCCAATCTTCAACAGTTAAACACTTAAAATTTCCATTTTGCATATATTCTTCTGAAACTTATTATACATGGCAGGATGTGAACCATGCTGTTCTTGCTGTCGGATATGGAGTTGAAAACGGTGTTCCATATTGGCTTGTGAAGAACTCGTGGGGCGTGTTCTGGGGCCAAAATGGCTACTTCAAGATGGAAATGGGCAAGAACATGTGCGGTAAGTTCATAAACAATACACATCCAAGCCTAAACCTTAGAACATTTCAACGCTCGGGGTGATTGCTCAGGCGAACCTGATTAATCACCCCATGCAGGGCGAATTGGGAGCGATCTTTCAAATGACGTGTGACAAATGGTCACAAACCACCTGAAATTTCTGGCGAACCCAATTCGCCCATTAATTAATAGGGGCGATAACTTCTTCGCCCAAGAGGAGAGAGAATCGCCCAAACTGCCAAAAAAAACATTTTTTTTTGGCCAATTCACCCCCTACCGTAGCTGGATTTAAGCAATCTTGCATCCAATTCCTTTATGTTGATTCTGAAACTGTTGTTGCAGGTATTGCAACTTGTGCATCATACCCCATTATTGATAAAGTAAATTCATGAAGAGCTATGGAACTCCAATGATGGCGCAAGCTTGATGTACAAGTTAAGATTAGAAAGAAAAAAATATACATACAAATATACATATCCAATCCATTTCAACTTATGTGAAATCTTCTACATATGCATATTGGTTCAGTTCATAGTTGAGCTCCCAAGAGCTTAAACCCACTTCTGTGGTATAAACTGCACGAGGTTCCACAGAACATTTTGCTTACTAATTATGTGAAGAACTAAATTTGTATCGACTACGAACCATTAACAGGAAAGCAAGATGGACAAAATGAAAGATAAGAGTACTGAATGGAACTTGTAAGGAATGTGCATTGCTTACAAGTTTCTTTGCCCACTCGACCTGATGGTCAGAGAACTCCCTCATTCTAGAGGTTCGAACCTCAACTGGTACATCTGCTTTGGAGGTTAGGCTAAGTTACAATAAGATTTCCCGGCTTTCTTGCTGATAAAAAAAGATAAAAGGAATGTGCATCGCTTCATGTTGGAAAGAGAACTGTGCTGGCCTACAAAGTGATTATTACCTATTTTCTCTACATTATCCTAGTCTACGAAAACCCCGATAATCATCTTCTGAATTTTTTGCACCGATTTCAATTGGATCAGATATAGAAAACATCAATCTCCAATGATCCTCGATCAAACTTGATACTTGACCAACACTCCAGAGCCACCCTGCAAGCGAAAAAGACAAAAGTTAGAAACTCGGAAGTTAAGTAGTAAATACAACATGCATCTCAAGAGTCAAGATTAATCCTTCCTTATAAGAAGTTCAATGACACAATTATCACTGATACCAATTCTTGAATGCCTTCAACAAGTGTAAGCATCATCAACTGCAATGGATTACCGGATTATATAGGTACTTGATAAATGCGAGGAAGTCAAGCTGATACCAAAACTCACGATTGTTTTTGAATTACTAAGGGTTGATTGCAAATAGCTACTGTGTACTATACATCTTTTGCACATAACTATCCCCAACTATATACTTAGACATCCAGCTACCTAAACTTTTAAAAAATTATGCAAAACTCTTTGTCGCTAAAAAAATGCCATCTACCTTCGTCTCAAAAAAGATTTCATAACTACCGAAAACATTTGAAAATTCAGACAGCCGGATGTAAAAGTTTAAAGTTAGGGATAGTTATGTGTAAAAGATGTGTAGTATGCAATATCTATCTGCGGTTAACCCTTATATTAATTTCAAAATCTGACAACAACTTAGCCACAACAAGAAATATAAAGGTAAAAACACTTACAGCTTGCCAACTTAATCACTCCACAAGCTGGATATGTTTCAATTGGCGCTTGGAGCAAGAACTCGACCAACTTATACATCCACATTCCACAAAGTCCCATCCACTTGTGCAACAACTTTCGATTACACAGCTATCGGAATATCCACATTTGCCCGCAAACGAACGGATCTTTTCAATGACGGCATCCCCGGGTTCAAGTTCATAATCATTTTCTTAATACGGGCTGCTTCATTAGGCATGCCAGCCTTTACAAGACAAGAAATCAAGGAACTTACTGTAATAGTGTCAGGGGAGCAACCAATATCCAGCATCGTATTCAAAACACTAATAGCGTTCGACATTGCACCTCTCATACAATACCCGATAATCAGAATAGTATACGTCACTTTATCGGGTTTACACTTGTTCTCCTCCATCTCAGCTACAATTTCGTTCGCCTCATCAACATTTCCAGCCTTGCAAAACCCATCAATCACAGGGTTGTATATAAACGGTTTTGGAATAATATCATTTCTCCTCTTCAATTGCCTCAAAAAACTACGAGCCTCGTTCAATCTATTCTCACCACATAGAGCGTTTATGAGTATAGCGAATGTATAAAGATTGGGAGAGAGGTTTCTTTCGTTCATCTCATCCCAAAGCTTCAACCCTTCCTTTAACTCTCCAGTTCGACAATAACCGTCGATTAAGGAAGTGAATGTGATAACATCGGGAGCACATTCAAGAGAAATCATCTTCTCATACATGGCCAATGCAGAAACCATATCCCCAACCTTGCCAAATCCATCGATAAGAACATTACAAGTAAACAAATTTGGATTAGTTCTTGAACTAATCATCTCATGAAAAAGAATCGAAGCTTCCCTCATCCTACCCAATTTGCAATATCCAGATATGACCGATGTGTAGGTAACAACATCCGGTGATATTCTACTTCTAACTTGCATTTTCTTCAACAAGTCAAGCCCTTTATCGACCTCATTGACCCTACAAAACCCATTTATTAGAGTGTTGTATGTAACAATATCAGGATAGACGGCGAAACTCACCATATCAGTGAAGAACTGAAAAGCTTTGTCAACTTCTCCTATTCTGCATAAACCACTTATTATAATATTGAAGGTCCAAGTATCTGGACGAAATTGCAACTCCAAATACTCCTTGAAAAAGCAAAGAGCTTCTTGCACTTTGTTCTGTCTAATCATTATGTTCAATAGGTTATTGTACACACTACAATTGACCCAAACCTCATTGCGCCGAGCTTCAAAAAGCAATATCTTGGCAATATCGAACTTACCCACCTGGGCAAAGGAGGAGACCATGAACCCCACGAGTGAGCCATTTGGAAACAACCCATCAATCCTCATACAATCGAACACCATTTTTGCTGAATCGTGAAGACACATTTGGCATAGAGACCTCAGAAGCAAATTATAAGTCCAAAAAGAATGACGGATGCTCAAATTCTCCCTGCTGAACTCGAAGAATCTCAAACTCAGTTTCGGATTGTTTAGCCTCCTTATAACCTCCCAAGCTACCACGGGTGTCAGTTTCTTACCCAGATACCCTGAACATGTATCCAATGGATGAACATGAAGAAAGAGGGTGCACGCAACCTTAACAAACCAAGCCTCGGGGTTGGGGATGGCCTCTTTATCAGGCAAGGGCTGATTGTGAGATCTTCCGGCCTGATTATGACAATGAGAAATGGAGATCTTGGAGGCTCGAACCCCGTAGGGACGTGTGGTGAATGATAGGAGGGTCATCTGCATCTACATGCCATCACTGGGCTTAGAACAACTGGAAATACCTCAGATTCTGTAACCGACAGCCCATCTTTTCCATAGAGCTTCCTGATTCAACTCTCGATTCTTCAGTTCCATTCGGCGTGCATCGAGTTTGACTTGATTCTGGCTGAGACACAATCACCAGAGACATTGTTATGGTGCAACCAAGTATGTTTCGAAAACAACTTATATAGAAACAATCAAAGAACCTAAACAGTAATCAAGTACTATATCAACATAACTCAACACTGGTTCAGTATCTTAAGATCCAGCTCAATATCACTGCATTGTACACCAATGAACATATCAAATTACCGCTACATCTTAGATTATGCAGAGAATCGTGAACCAGCAACAAGCATTGACCTTAATTTCATAACATCACCAATCACCATTAACAAACACAAGAGCAACAACAATTTCAATAAAGCACTAAACGTGGTTGTATCAAAATACAAAAAAAAAAAATCCCAGCCATTTAAACTGGTAGCAATAATTTCTGGATCGCCGGAATCTGAAAATGAACCCCACCACTCAATATCTTCTCCAAAGTCCAAATCCCATTAAAAAAAATCCATTTTCATGATCGAAACACAAATCGCAGCTGATACTAGCAATCAAAACTCAAAAGGGTACAATAATCGTTTATGGGGATTTTCGAGGTCGTCGGAGATTCTCAGCCGCCACCGACGAGATACACCCGTTTCCAGCAAAAATTAGAACTGCAAAAAACGAAAATCTATCATACCAGTGGTTTCGAGAGAGTGAATCGCTTCGACGGCGACGGCGACGCCGGTGGATGGAGCAAGAGGCCGCCGGAACCACGGAGAGGGATGAGGGTAAGCTATGTGAGTGCCGCAGAGGAACG
>JAYMSV010002568.1:0-10940 GCA_036897745.1 Erodium moschatum
GCAACAAGAGGCTGGACCTTGCTGGTCCATTACTTGGAGGACTGTTTAGAATGGTGAGTTTAACAAATGTACTTGATTTCAATGTTCCATCTTTACTTTACTGTTCTACGTAAATACTTGGTTGTCATTTCAGTAAATGCAACTATTCAGATAGTTAACTAGGGATGTGAAATGAACTTGATAGTAAATGCAACTATTCAGATAGTTAACTAGGGATGTGAAATGAACTTGGTTTTAATGTTCCTTGTTTTCATTTCTGTTCTACGTAAATAATTGGTTGTCATTTCATTAAATGCAGCTATTCAGAAAGTTAACCAGGGATGTGAAGGGTTATGTGCAGAAGGTTTGCTTTACAAAATGAAGCCTCTATGTATATTATGTTTGTCACATTCAGTAAGTCTGGTTCATATCTGTAGTTCTTGGATGGTACAGTGTGTTGATAATGGGAAAGATGTTAACTTGCAATTTGCCATCAAAGCTAAGACAATTACTAGTGGTCTGAAATATTCACTTGCTACTGGGAACTGGGGACAAGCAAATGCTGCTGGGACAAGAGCTGGAGTATCACAGGTTTGATACTGTTATCTTGTAGTTTGTTTGCGTTGTTTTATTCTCATTTTCTGTCAAGTTCTATAATACAATTATTCTGATGATAGAAGTTTACTTTGTGCAGGTTCTTAATCGTCTAACATATGCATCCACATTATCGCATTTGCGAAGACTAAACTCTCCTATAGGGCGTGAAGGTAATACTGCCTGTTGCTATGCATGATTCATTTAATTTTGTCCCTCTTGAGGCGTAGGGATTACATGTGGGTTGTTGCAAATTAATGTCATCTGCATCCTTTCTTGGCTGCATAGGATCTCATATATTTTTCTTGTTAGTATATCTTCATTTTAGACATTTAATTGACATTTCCTTTATCAGGGAAACTGGCTAAGCCACGACAACTGCATAATTCACAATGGGGGATGATGTGTCCAGCTGAAACTCCAGAAGGACAGGTAAGCATTTCCCATGCTAGTTACCTGTAAGTTTCAGAATCCTAGTTTTCTTCTTCTGCCTGCTTAGTATCTCTTGATGTTTCATCAGGCATGTGGACTGGTCAAGAACCTTGCATTGATGGTGTACATAACAGTTGGATCAGCAGCATATCCTATCTTGGAATTCTTAGAGGAATGGGGTACAGAAAATTTTGAGGTGGGTACTTTGATTTCAATGCCAGTGATGCTTCTCATCTCTGTATACTTGAGGACTAACTCAATATTATATCATTGTAGGAAATTTCTCCAGCAGTTATTCCCCAAGCTACAAAAATTTTTGTGAATGGGTGCTGGGTTGGAATTCATCGTGATCCGGATATGTTGGTGAAGACATTGAGACGTCTGAGAAGAAGGGTTAGTGTTTTAGTTTGATTTTATTTCCAGCATCCTTGTCGCTTCATTATTGTAAATGTGTTCGTATCAGGCTCACTATGGAACCCTTTTTTGGCTACTAAAGGTTATCATGAATAAATAGGGTGAAGGATTTTCTTTGCGGTTTATATTCGTTTTTTCCTCCAAAAATGTTCAGGGCATTTGCCTGATCAGCAAATACTTTTATGTTTTTTTTCCTAATATAATACACATGGTCGTTAGCAGGCTTAGATGAACTAGCAAGTAATTTGAACATTTTGTTGATGATGAACATAATGGTTGGACTTAGGAGAGCCACCTTTGTTTCATAAGGAAACCCAATTTGTTCAAGTTTTCAGTTCAATCCCTTTTTTTCTTTAGTTTGTTAACTTGTTTGCACAATATTACATAATTTACTATAACTAATAACAGGGTAGTATTAGCAAAGCTAGATGGGCATTAAAAGACGTCTCTTGTAGTTACTGATATTACTAAATAATCCTTGGTAAGCCTTTAAATATTCAAGTGGGTAAGTTTTGGGGGTAGGTTGTTAACTTGATTGTAATAAGCACTCAAATACTCAATTGTATGATGCAATTGAAGCATCAAGTCAGTGTTCTTTTTTGTGAAGGTACTTGACTCTAATTGTTATGGCTTTTTGTTGTAAACACAGTACTTTTTCCCTACATATGTATATTTCTGATCATTGCAAATGAAGCAACGGTTCCTCTATCTTACTTTGCAAGGAAGCAAATGGATTCCAAGAAAGAATCTAAACAGAATGACCCGTAGAATATTTTTAGATTCTTGCTCACCAAAGATAATGATTGCATTTGCAACCTTCTTATTCCTTCACGATGTTAGGTTCCTTGACATCTTGAACTTCTACTCCAAGTTCATATGAGTTTTCCTTGGTTCACAACTTGAGATGCTGCTCATTTGTGCATTTATGTGTAGGGATATGATTTATTTATGTATGGAGCACCAATAATAATACAATATAAGATTTCTGAAACATGTTTATTTATTTATTTTAGATTTACACTTGAATATGTTATGAAAGAATTATCATTTATTTCCATGCTTTGATGGAACTTTACCTGAACAGGTTGACGTCAATACTGAAGTGGGGGTTGTAAGAGATATCCGTTTGAAAGAACTCCGGATCTATACTGACTACGGCCGGTGCAGTCGCCCATTGTTCATTGTAGAGAAACAAAGGCTTCTCATAAAGAAGAAGGATATACATGCATTGCAACAAAGGGTCTCTGATTGATTGATTTATTTTATTTTTTTATAAATATTTTCCAATTTTAACTTCCATTTTGTTCCCACCTGAAATGATGAAGTTTATGATCAGGAATCCCCAGAAGATGGTGGTTGGCACGATCTTGTGGAAAAGGGATTTATTGAATATATTGATACCGAAGAAGAGGAAACTACAATGATTTCTATGACCATTAGTGTAAGTAGACAGTGGTGTAAAATTTTTTGATGTGATCTTTCAATCTACAGCCTCATTTTATAGTATTTATTGAAATTTTGCAAATACTTTTTTCAGGATCTTGTGCAAGCAAGGCTCAATCCCGAGGAGGCTTATTCTGAAACTTACACCCATTGTGAGATCCACCCATCATTAATTCTTGGGGTTTGTGCTTCAATTATACCGTTTCCTGATCATAATCAGGTAATTTTCGCATTGGAGTACACTGTTTGGATGAAAAGGTATTTGTATCTTTGTTCAATCTGACTTGGTTGTTCTTGGTACTTTTAGTCCCCACGTAATACATATCAATCAGCTATGGGCAAGCAAGCTATGGGAATTTATGTCACCAATTATCAGTTCCGAATGGTATGTTATCTGGTTACCTATTATGGTTACTCAATTCTCCTCTTCCTCTTCGTCTCTCGCAGTCTCACACACAGACACATAACATTATATAATTCATGGCTGATTCTTCCACTCAGGATACCTTGGCCTATGTGCTCTATTACCCTCAAAAGCCCCTAGTTACTACACGTGCTATGGAGCATCTTCACTTCCGGCAGCTTCCCGCTGGCATTGTAAGCACATTTGATATCTCTTAATATGGGGTATTCATGCCTCAGATTTTTGAACTTTCAGTCTGCCACAGAATGCTATTGTTGCCATTTCCTGCTATTCTGGATACAATCAAGAAGATTCTGTCATTATGAACCAATCATCCATAGATAGAGGATTCTTCCGATCACTATTCTTCCGTTCATACAGGTTAGCTCATTGATTTGTTTCTCGAGATCATATACTAGTAATTGTGTAAACTTATTAGTTGGGCTTCTGTTTTGTGCTTGCTTCTAGTGCCTTGTGTGGTATTATTTCCTTGGAATGTTACATCCTTACCCCATTTCTGCAGGGATGAAGAGAAAAAGATGGGGACACTTGTCAAAGAGGATTTTGGACGTCCTGACAGACAGAGCACAATGGTTAGAGTTGAATAGTCTAAGTTTCCAATGCTGCTTGAAGAAATGTGACATTTAACTTGGATTTGCTTACAGGGCATGCGGCATGGTTCTTATGATAAATTGGATGATGATGGTCTTGCACCTCCTGTAAGCATATGTAACTTTGTCGTGTTGTCATGAACAATAGTTTATATAGTTTTTCTGAAGCAACCTATCATTGCTCGTTTAGGGTACAAGAGTTTCAGGTGAGGATGTTATCATTGGGAAGACTACTCCCATTACGCAGGAAGAAGCTCAAGGACAACAATCACGTTATTCAAGGCGTGATCATAGCATAAGCTTACGCCACAGTGAAACAGGAATGGTTGATCAAGTAAGTTTCATCTACATTAATGTTTCAGTCCTTCCTTGGTTTCTGAGTTGTTCTGTAGTTAGTGCTTCTTATAATGATTGATCATGGGACATTGATCTGTATAGTTCTTACCTAACATCAAGTTCCTATTAGGTGTTACTTACAACCAATGCTGATGGATTGAGGTTTGTCAAAGTAAGGGTGAGATCTGTTCGGATACCTCAGATTGGAGACAAGTTCAGTAGTAGGCATGGTCAGAAGGGAACAGTTGGCATGACTTATACCCAAGAAGATATGCCATGGACAATGGAAGGCATCACCCCAGATATCATCGTGAACCCACATGCTATTCCTTCTCGAATGACGATCGGCCAGCTTATTGAGTGTATCATGGGGAAAGTTGCTGCTCATATGGGAAAGGAAGGGGATGCAACTCCTTTCACAGATGTTACTGTAAGTTACAGTATTTTTTTCATCAGCAAGATTTTATATATCCCTTTTCCTCAAAGAATGATGGGAAAGGAAAAGGGGCTGGAAATCAGCAACCCTAAACTTGGGCCCTAAACACACTAAGTTATAGTGTTGTAGTTATAGATTTCGAATTATTATCGAAAGCTTGGTCAGAGTTATAAGTCTGGCTAGTTTTTTCACATGAAATCTGGTTGTTACTATGCATGTTTTAGTGTTTTGATCTTCCAATCTTTTTATGTTTCGAACTGTTTTTGCTGGTTCACAAAGAACGCTACCTATTTTCAGTTACAGTTCTGGAACCATGTCTTGAGCAGCCTGATAATGACAATATTTAATCATACACAAATTGTCAATAGCTTTACATGGTAAAGCTGCTACCACCTAATAAGCAACAGTTGGAACCTGAGGCAATAGATTATGTGCTTCAATTATGAAAGGCCAAATAGTTAATAAGGTTATGTAGTTCGGTAGTCTTGTTTTAATTCTTGTAATTTTTATTCTATAATTTCTTCTCAAACTTCTGCCTCATAACATATTGTGCTTTATATTTCTAGGTTCCTCAGAATTGAACCAAATGTAAACCCAATCCATGGTTGCATTTCTGTACACTTTTTTTTAATTATTATTTGATTTGAAATACTATTCACCTTTCTTACTGAAATACTCAATGAAAAGAAGAATATTGTTACTTGATAATTTACTTATCCAACTGGAAGAATATTACTGGACTGGTGTATAGAAATTGACATTATTATTCTCTTATTTCAAGGTGGATAATATCAGCAAAGCCCTTCACAAATGTGGGTACCAGATGCGTGGTTTTGAGACCATGTATAATGGTCATACAGGGCGGCGACTCCCTGCTATGATATTTCTTGGTCCCACATATTACCAAAGGTTAAAGCATATGGTTGATGACAAGATACATTCGCGTGGGCGGGGCCCTGTACAGATTCTTACAAGACAGCCTGCTGAGGGACGTTCTCGTGATGGTGGTCTTCGATTTGGAGAGATGGAAAGAGATTGCATGATTGCTCATGGAGCAGCAAATTTTCTTAAGGAGAGACTGTTCGATCAAAGCGACGCATATAGGGTTCATGTTTGCGAGTCTTGTGGGTTGATAGCTATTGCAAACCTGAAGAAGAATTCCTTTGAGTGCAGGGGTTGCAAAAACAAGACCGATATTGTTCAGGTGGGTATTTCTTTTACTAAAGCTTTAGTCTTGTGTTCAGTTCAATCATAAATCAATTCCTCATTTCATTGAGTCTGCATATCCAACCAGGTCCATATTCCCTATGCCTGTAAGCTGCTCTTTCAAGAGCTGATGTCCATGGCCATTGCACCAAGAATGCTCACAAAGGAAGTTAAACAGGCCAAAAACCAAAAGAGGAAAGGGGCATAAATATGCTGGTACACGAACTATATTTTTGCTTTACATTTTAATGTTTTGCAGCCTATTTACAGATTTGTTTTGGCATATGACTATGAGGGTACTGTTTCAGGGTCGTACTAATTGAAACTTTATGATGGTAGATAGTTTTTGGCATATTCAAGAAAGTTTGAGCTTCCAACAGTAGGTGAGTGGATCTCGGTTCCTTAACAATCAGTAAATGTTTTTTTGAAGTTCCGGGCAAATCCTTCGTTTTCATGAGCTGCTGCCAACTATGACAGTTAGTGGTGGATCTTGGTTTCTGCCTTCCAGCATATACTACAGCAGATAATAGATATTGCTTTGGGGTTATTTCTCTTTGCTTACAGTGCAATTAACGCAGTTTTGACTATTTGGTTTATTTTCTTTAGTTTTGGATGTTTCAGTATAAATTGTACTGTACGTATGTCTCAAATCGTTATGCGCTGTAAAAAAAAAGTGTTGTATACGGACCCGGCGGCTTAGTTTTTTTTAATGTACAATAGAAACTCTATAAATTAATAGTCATGAGACCATCAAAACTTATTAATTAAAAGAGTTATTAATCTATATTATTAATTTAGCACCATATCACTAAGTCGGGATCAAACACAAATATTACCGGAGAGAGTTTATTAATTTATTGAGTATTAATTTATCGAGTTTCCACTGTATTTTATCCTTTATATTGCATCAGCTGCTGAGAATGTTTAGACACTATAGTGTTGATTAGCTTTTATTTAAGACTTGAACAAATTGTGGCCCTTAACATGCATATGAAAATCAAGCCATAAAGTTAGAATTTACATCATAAACCATAATATAAATTGATGCATATGAAAATCAGGCCATATACTGTTAGAATTTACATCATAAACCAGCATTAGGGCTACAAGTGCAAACATACCTGCTTATCTCAGTTAAAAGAGAATCATTATAAATACTATACAAGAACCATATCATCCCATGCCATTTAGTCACATTTGGAGCAAAGTTGTACAAGAAAAAAAATTGTTCTTAGGCATGAGTTGTATAGAAGTGATAAATACAAGCAATGACGAGAGAAGATCTATAGCTCAGGAGGGATAGGAAGGGAAGATAAAAAACTTCGACTAAACACAACCTACTTCTCTCGCTTACAATTCAAGAGAATAATTGAGACTTTAGCCACAAAAACCTTGGACTTGCAAGATCAAGAAAACTTGAACGGTTCTAACAAAACCCAAAGATGAAAAAGAGAGTTATAAGAAGAATAAGCTCAGGAGGGATAGCACCTTGGCCTTCACTACACTACTACAGTGTCGAGTCCCCCGGCGCTCCACTGACTATGGTGATGAACCATTATTGTGAACACATAGTTAAGCCAGCAACTGATAAGCCATGAGTCGAGAGCATTAAGACCTTGGGTGAAGAAGATGGGTTATGGAGATGAACCCTAGTTAGTGGAAGAGAAGGGTAGAAATGTAGGATGAGAAGGAAGGGGGTGAGATGCAGGTATTTAATAAGCTCACAGGCTGAGAATATATCATTGGATTGGCTGGTTTCTAAAAAGATGGGGTTGATGTGTCAATTCTTCATAGACATACCACAGGACAGAATGAATGAATATTAGGTGTGGACTGACACTACCTTTATTTTGTCAAATTTTATTTGATGAAGTAATTTTTTTTTATCTAATTGTTTAGTATCGAAAGTAATCTATTGTGTTTTATACAACATGATATCATGTTCACACTCCCTTCATTGAAGTGTTAATCAACAAATTAAAGATGGATATTTTAGATACTAAGTTTAAACTTAAAACACTCATAACACTATAGTGGGCGTCGAAAACTGTGTCGGAATTGTTGTCGATTCCGTCAAAAAGTGATGTTTTCGCTTTTCTCTCTATTCTCTTGTTAGATATAACATTGTTTATGTTTATTGTTAATCTTATTAGTAAATATAATAATTGTTAGTATGTTATTATTAAGATAGATAGTTTATGGTGTGTCTTATTAGTGGGTTAGTAGATGCTTAAATGATGATAATGTGGTGCAATGGATATTAATACAGTGTTAGTGGAGTAAATTTAATAGGTGTATTTAGTATTTTGTTGGGTGTTACTTGTAATATTTTCCTATAAATAAGAGTTAAAGGAACTAAGAATGCATGGCATTAAGTTTAAAAAATGTAGTCTTTTGAAGAACAAAATTATATCGTCTTTATTTTTCCAACATCTCTCTCCAGAGTCGATAAATCTTCCGACGTTGATTCTCTCTTTGCTCTCTCTCCTCCCTCAACGTTTTTTCTTCGGCCATCCGTCTATTTTGGTCAGAAACCACACTCCCAATCCAACCATTATTATGGGTGAACAAACAAATCTCACCAATGGACGTCAACGAAACCACTCCACTGTGAGTATTTTTAATAACAACCCTTTCTCAGCATTAAGAATTGCAAGTAATTAATGACCTATTTGCAACAACTGGAAATGAGAAATGGGCTTTGTTTATTGAATATGAGGAGTGAACATCATTGCATACATATATGTATATATATATATATAGGATAGGAGCATTAGGTTCTGAAACAACAGAGAGAGAGAGAGGACAGTGTGGTCAAAGGGACCACACTGCTCTCTCTCTCTCTCCACTTGCTGCTGCTGCAGAGAGCAAGATGATCCCTCACTCTATATTCTTCTTCGCATAGAGCATGATTTGTTGTTGAACAACTCTATTGCTTCTCTAGTAAGAAAGAGAAATGGCATAACCTAATCCTGCCCACAAACTTGCTTCACTGCTTTTTGTTGACTGTTGCTTTCAATTTCACCCACACAAAAAGAAAAATCATCAATTCTTATGATGTCTTTTGTGATGATTAAATGGAACAGTAATGATCTCAGGAATTGTCAGTTGCAGCAGCACTGAGTGGTCAAACTCATGGTTCTGCAAACATATAGAAATTCATTGGCTCTATTCTTGCTATGTTGACTTATTATTTAAATCACCAACTTTATAAAATGATTATCATAGCCTTTGACGTACAAAGTTAGAGTGAATAAAACATCCACGTAAAACCTAACACCAAAACTCAAAACAAAATCTAATTTTGGAAGTAACGGAAAATGGAAGAGGGTTTATTAAGGGTTTTAACCAAATTATTCGACTTTTGAAGTCTGTTTTTTTTTTTCTGAGTCTGTGATGATTTAAGTGATGCACCTAATAAATATAATGGTTGTTTATGAAAGTGGCGTATTTGTGTGAGCAGGAAGTATCTCCGACTCATAGTCAGAGGACAGTCAGAGCCTTAATTTCGTGGGCATGCACTCGAGACCATCCACATGTGTGTATTGTTCATACCTATTTTGTATCCTCTCATTAGTATTTCTTTGTGAGGTCCACTTTTTATAGCTCTACATTTTGTTTGGCTCCCTACGAAATAGAAAGAAAGAATGGTGGATAGGTAGCCACAACTCTACACTAGCAAAAGGAATATTTTTTTGGCTCGAATTTTAAATCTAGATTTATTACTATATTAATAATAAAAAGTCGGTACAGAGGAATTAGTCCCTAAAAGGTCCCTTTCAACAAATTTTATAACAGATCGTTGTTGCTACACACAACTTTTAAGAAACAGGAAAAACTACAATCCAATATTATTGAGAATCGTTCAAGATGGTGCATTAACACTGCTTGATCCTATGGGGGACTCATTATGTCGTGAGAAGTGCGATTGAACCTGATCTCCACAGTACCAGGGGGAGGATAGGCTTATACTTGGGACCCCTCCCGAACATGGTCCATGAAGTCTTGGTTGTCTATCATTCCTTCTGGTGAGGCGCTTACCAGCCCTCGCCTGATCTTCCCGAGGTTCCCCAACTGACCCTCTTTTCGTTCCTAATGCCCCAGATGAGGCAGTCCATGAAGTGCATGTCGACCCACCTGCCGAACATTGACCCTCTTCCCGAAGAGCCCTTATCTGCTCCCCAATCCCTTCCACTATACCCCATGAATTAGGTAAAGTGTTCATGGTTACCATTAGGCCCCTTCCTTGTGGTGAGAGGTCTTTAGGTATAGTGTTCGAGGTTAAGGGAGAAAATCCTGGTGGGAAGGATGGTGTCCGTGCCTTGGTCTCCCAATCAGTAGCATAATTTTCCCCAAGGTATCGGTTTGAATTCCAGGAGCGATTTATCCAACCAGGGTACCTTTGACATCTCTCGGTCTCAATCCCGTGTCACATGACCGATCCTACCACAGTTATAGCAAAATGTGGGTAGTTTGTCATAGGTCAGGTGAACCCTAATTGGTTTCGGGAACTCTCAGAATCGTAACAGCATTGACCGACGAGCAGACGATCCAAGGTCATCCAAAACCGCACTCTCACCGCTCCTCCCCAGCAAGAGCCCCATTGATCATATGGGATGTCCACACACTTCCCTAGTGCATCTCCAATGGTCTCTCCGGCTGACTGAGTCCGAACCAACGGTGGAAAACCCTTGGCGTGAACCCAAAATTATAGGCGACCTAGTTTGGGGAGATCCCGCATCATTGGATCAATTTCCCGAGAAATATTGGAAAGCCATCGCAACACCATGGTTCATTCCTTCGAACCCAAACTCGGACCTCTTGTGATTCGAAGAAAAAGGCGAAGACTTCTGGTTCTATATCCTTGACCACAAGCACTGACGCCGACTGACCCCATGCCTTTGTTATGATCCGCAGCATGAAGTCCTTCCTAGGAGGCGTGGTGCTAGGAGTTTCCCGATCATGCAGAAGCGTTGACGAGTGAGGATAGTGGGGTCCACCGGGGGGAACGGGACCACCACCTCAATTTCGTCCTCCGTTGTGATGGAGCAGGCCGATAGCCCCTCTTAGAGGGTGGACATGGGTG
>JAYMSV010002569.1:0-10940 GCA_036897745.1 Erodium moschatum
GGCAACCGCCTCGCCGCCTTCCCCACCGCCTGCGCTCTAGAAATGGTTCATTTTCAACCCATTTGACTGCTTTTCTTCTGCAATTTCATTATATTTTTTTTCTTCCTGCATTGTTTGGTCTCTTGGTGCAGAAATTGAATAGAATTTAGGTTTTGCAATCATGGAAAATATCAGTTTTGATTTGGTGATTATTTGTTAGTTGTTTTTGGTCTCTTAGTGCAGAAATTGGATAGGACTTAGGTTTTGCAATCATGAAAAAATTAGTTTTGATTTGGTAACTATTTGTTAGTTGCTTTTGTTATCATGTTCTTCTCTTAGATACCATTTTCACAAATTCTGATTTGAATAAGCTTTATTAGAAACTATACTTAGAATCTTGCCATGAAGACTTTCATGGATTGATTGTTTGAAGTTTAACTATTGATTGTTTCAATTCAGTTTTTGTGCCAGTTCTTTGTCTAATAGAAAGATGTAAGGTGACTAGTTTCTATATAGTTGCTTTCCTATTGTAGTCATTTGGCGTATAAGGCAATAAACTTGTATTTCAAGCTACCTTGCTCTTTATTTATCTCTTCCCAACTTTTGTTGGGTCTGTTCAGTCCCAAATCCAGTCCATTGGACCTTGTTAGGCTCCTCTTATAGCTCTCTTCTGTATAAGGGAGCTCCTGCTTGATACATCGATCTTAAAAAAGTGCTTTAAGAATCAAAAAATATTTGGTGCTCCTTGCTTCTACATAAATATGGTCTTGAGACCAAATACTCGAGTACAACTGATTTAGTTGATCAAAAGCCTATATTTGTTCTTGAGCTTTTGCTGAAAGTTCTTTGCTCACAAGGCTATGCACAAATGAATTGGGTTTTCTTAACAGGTGCACGCAGCTTCACTCATCCATGATGATCTTCCCTGCATGGATGACGACCCATCACGCCGAGGCCAACCCTCAAACCACACAATCTACGGCGTTGACATGGCAATCCTCGCTGGTGACGCACTCTTCCCACTCGGCTTCCGCCACATCACCTCACACACACCTCCCGAACTTGTCCCGGAGTCTCGCATCCTCCGCGTGATCACAGAGATCGCCCGTGCAGTTGGCTCAACCGGCATGGCAGCGGGGCAGTTCTATGACATCGAAGGCCAACCCAACTTTGTGGAGTTTGTTCAAGAGAAGAAGTTTGGTGAGCTGGGAGAGTGCTCTGCAGCTTGTGGAGGGATATTAGCCGGTGCCGAAGACGAGGAGATAGAGAGGTTGAGGAGGTATGGGCGAGCTGTGGGAGTGTTGTATCAGGTTGTGGATGATGTGTTGAAAGCAAAGATGGTGAAGGGTGGGGAAGGTGAGAGGAAGGGGAGTGGGAAGAATTACGTGAGATTGTATGGTGTGGACAAGGCTTTGGAGGTGGCTGGGGAGCTCAGGGCTAAGGCCAAGAAGGAACTCGGTGCTTTTGAGAAGTATGGTGAGAATGTGTTGCCTCTATATAGTTTTGTGGATTACGCTGCTGATAGAGGTTTTAGCGTTGGAGACTCCAGCTGATAGTTGAAATCCTCTCAGGTATTGACTGTTTCCTGAAACAGATGCTACACTTGAAGGTTATATGTTAGTGGCTCAATTTCATAGGTTTTGTCGCCGGGATTTTTGATGGTGTAATGTGTTGGATGATTAACTATAAGTAATGAAGATTAAGAAACTTGTCTGAAAAATTCCAGGAAATCCATATTCTGATAGGCATTTTAGTTTAGTTGGATAATTGCAAAAAACAAAACCCTCGGGCATTCACTTTTTGTAAGTTGAAAATGGTTCTAAATATAAATATGTCCTTTTGCTGCATTCACCTCCTTTGGTTTTCCCTTTTCTTTGGATGTATAAAATGGAAGAACAGCAAAGGAGGTGAATAAAATAAATTTACACAAAGTGCAACAAGACGATAAGTTGATTCCCCTTTTTACGATTGTAAAACAAAAGAGCCACAGCTTGCGAAGTGATTAATTTTTATCTCGGGTACCTTTTTATTGCAAGTAGCCAAAGTTTGGTTGTTTGTTGCTCAATTCCATAGCCATTGTGTTTATGTTTCAGAATATGGTCGGTAATTGGAATCCAGATTATTGTGTAAACATTTAAATCGTTATTATGGGTGAGGTTCTTAGTCAAAATGTCACATTCAGCATCGTCATTCAATATTCTGTCTGGACTATCAGATTCCATGGCAACTAATTATCATTTCGATCCCATTGAGTTTGTGAAGTTCTGAGTTTCTTCTTTGAACTTCTTTTGTAACGAATTTCATGCGTTTTAGGGTGTGGAGTTGTAGACTGACGAAGAATGAATTCATGCGTTTGATTTTACCTGTTAAACGGTAAAATGTTGCACTTCCTAGATTGGCGCCACTGAGGCATTGATCACCGTGTTGTTGTTAGCCTCCTCTAATGCTGGGAACTAATAGTTATGATTTCTCCGATCCCATCGGTGATCGATCTTTGTTGGTTTCCAGTAATGTGGATTTTTTTTGTCAAGCTTGTAGCCTAACAATCTCATTTACCTGGTCCTTCTAACCCTAACAATCTCGATGTTGGATTTCCACATCTTTCTCCGGGCATTGTTCTTCCGTCCATAACTTCTTCCGTTTAGGCAAGCACGATCGCTTGTCGCCTTGATCCTCACGACGTTCTCATCAAAACAAAAAGAAATCATACTTTTGACTAAACAACGCTTAAATCTAAATTTTGCAACCATGCTAATAACTGAATGACGACGACTATAACAAGGGGTGGGTGGCGAATTAATTTGGCGCCAGGTCACGCTCCAAGTAAGGGTCCCCACCGTTAACGGACGGAGACACACGGATAAGATGGTCTTTTCACATACAAACCTTATCCCAAATCCAAAAGCTGTGGACGTCTAAGAATATGCCACCTGTCCCAGTCCCAGTACGAAAGTGAGATGCTGTGGCGGGACCACTCCTTAACACATGGACAGATTTAATTTAGTTTAACCATCAAAATTACAACACACATCCGAAACCGATTCCACGTGTCCATTTACTAATGGCTGCGCTTAAAGCCACAATAATATGAATTTATCTTTTATAGAAAACAAAAGAAATATATGAATTAAACGATAATAGGTTTGCCATTTAAAAAAAAAAATTGTGACTTCTGAACCTTTTTTTAGCATCTCTAATTCAAAGAAATCATTTTCTAAAATTTTAAATTAATTTATTTGGCTATTATTTACTCCTATATTTATTTAATTAAGTTTAATAAAATAATGATTATTTTCTCTCTTAAATCCGAGTCTCCGTAAATACTGTTCGAGCTTTCTCTCTTCTCGGAACCCTCCAGAGTCGTGGCTCATTTGTGCTAGTGATTTTGGGGGTTTCTGGGTTGTCACTTTCGATGGCGAAGGAGGACAATGAGAGCTGCGGGAGCAGAGTTCACGACGCGCCGTCGTCGACGGCGCAGACTCGCCAGCAGCGCCAGAAGCTGGAGGTCTACAATGAGGTCTTGCGTCGCCTCAAGCAATCCAACAACGAGGAGGCCGCTTCGCCTGGTTTCGAAGACGACCTCTGGTCTCACTTCAATCGCCTCCCCACTAGGTAGATAGATATATATGCACATATATTCACATGTCCTAGAATTTGTTGTTGGTATGTGTAGCTAAAATTGAGCAGTGTTCTTGTTGATTCTGAGTTCTGATACTGAATCTGTTGACATGGATTCATTTTTTGTACTTCAATATGAGGAGATTTTTGGTTTCCTGTGTACTCTATATTTGATGTTTTGTGGTGGAGTGATCTCATGTAGCTAGATTACAATATTGAGAATCGGAGAGTAGTGGAACGGATCTGATTTTGCAATTGTGATTTTTTTTTACTTGAAATTTTGGAGGTTTAATTGGTGATCCAGTACTCGTGACGTGCTATAAAATCTTGAGGAACTGAGTAGGGAGAGAGTTCAGCAGTGTGAATCCGAAGCATTCTGAATTTTCTGTGATGTAATGATCACGGTGGATAATTTCTTTGTGATTTTTTTAGCTTTGATGAGTGGTTGTGTGCATTGTAGATATGCCTTGGATGTCAATGTGGAGAGAGCAGAAGATGTACTTGTACACAAGAGATTGCTGCACTTGGCTCATGATGCCGCTAATAGACCGGTAATCGAAGTCCGCCTAGTGCAGGTTAGTTGATCTGGTGATATGTAACTCAGTATGGTTCACGTTGTTCGGAATCCCTCCTGCTGTTGTGCTGGTGACATGCTTTTAGTTTGTCCTTGTTTTCTTCTTGTTGTCCTATAATTGAGGCTAGGTTGTGCTTGAGATCTTAAACCATTTGGTTATCACAGTAAGCAGTATTTTACTTTTATTCCATATGGTAAAAATGAGTTTGCCAGATTCAATGTGTTTGTATCTCATATCTGCTCTTTCATGCAATAATCACTACCCACCGTTTCAAATTGAAAAGTGTATATATATTAGTAGAGAGCAATCATCTGCATTACCACTTGTTGCTGAGAAGATCATGTTTGGGCTGAGTGTCAACTTTTGAATTGGAGATCTCTATAGAAGTAGAACTGCATGTTTCATTCTAATTCTACAATTTTACAGTAGGCTAATTAGTTTATGGTTTCTACATTTTATTGGACTGGCAATGATATTATATAACCTGTTCTTTGTGCAGGTTAATCCTATTTCTTGTGGAACTGTAGGTGACACTGCTGATTCAGAGTCTCAAGCAAAAGAAACTCCCACAGATTTGCCAAATTACTTGAGCAGACAGAGGTCGAATTGTAGGTTCGTTTTGTTAATTATTTTAGCTACAGATTCTTACAAGCAAGTAAAAAAATGATTCAACTTGTATTAATTTTGTGGATTAACCCCTTTAATGCTTGACACTTTATATCTTATGGTTCACTTTTGATTACCAGCATACATCCACCACCAACCTTTGGTTCATCACCAAATCTTGGAGCCCTTGCACTTGGGGATGATAAATCTGATTCTGAAGAGGAAGACGATTCGGTTCATGACAATGGACAGTACTCCCGGTAAGCTCTTATGTCTTTAGACTAGGCCGGTATATCTTGCCATTTTTGGTTGGGCTCAGACCTTAACTGAACCACTTTCAAAATCACTCGTCATATGCTTAATTTGTACTATCGATTAAGTTTTAAAGCATTTCATGGAATGCTCTTCTTCATTTTCCTTTTTCTCTAGCCAGAACAAGAGTAATGTGTGGGGTTTGAATGGCATTTTTGTGACTATATTTACATATCTTTTGTGGGCATTGTAGGCCCATGCATGAAATCACCTTCTCAACAGATGACAAACCAAAACTTCTTAGTCAGGTATTGGATGAATTTCGTCTTAAAACAGATGAAACATATTTGGCTATCACATGATGTACGCTTCCTTTGCAATGTTGTGGGTATCTCTGCAGTAGAGAATTTTCATGATTGGATTACTCATCTCATATTTTTTTGTATGTCATTCTTGCGGGTTAGTTAGGGGTGTAGCTATAGTAGGTATTTGAAGAGATTAGGCAGCCATTTCTGTGTGCTCTATCTTTATGTTTCTACTTTCTACTTATGAGGATTAACTGTCTCTTTCATGCACGCCATCCCATCTTATAAATATAATAATCTTTTTTTATGAAGCATGATGCATTTTCCCCAGATTGTTTTTCAAACTTGCACATGAAATGCTCAACTTAGTGTAGTCTTACATCAAAGCAGATAAGATGGTTTCCTTACATCAATAAGATTTCTCTGGTTAAGTTGTATTTCTTGTCCCACATGATCACTTCTCTTGTGCAAATTTGCAGTTAACTTCGTTGCTTGCTGAGCTCGGCCTTAATATCCAAGAAGCACATGCCTTTTCCACTACAGATGGTTACTCCTTAGATGTCTTTGTTGTTGAAGGTTGGTCGTGTGAGGTATATTTATGTAATTCAACTGTATTTCTAGGATGTAGATTTCATATGGAAAACCGTCTTTGTTATGGATTTCAAGGATTTCTTAAATTTTAGATCCCCGTAAAGATAAGTCGTACTAGATCATTGTTATCTGCTTCTTTTTCTTCATCCTTTGTTGAATCTAAAAAATACTGCTAGTCTAAGAATCCTCAATCATACCTTTTGTTTTGGTTCACTTGGAGTATTATGGAGATTCTAATGTATCAGTAATCATAGATTGATATGTCTGCTTTCAGAGCTATAAATTGCAGTTAACAAACTCCTATCATTTTCTTCTGTAATGAATGCTTAATAGGGTTGATATTGAAACAGGAGACTGGGCAGCTTAAATCTGCACTTGAAAAGGAAGCTCTGAAGCTCGAGGTAATTTCATCAGACTGTTAAGCTTGATTTGTTTAAATAGATTATTCTTCTCATCTCATTTAGCTCCATATTTCACTTTGGACCATGGGATTCCTGTGCAGAGGCAGGCTTGGCCAAATCATGGTTCACCATCATCTTTTGTTGAGCTTGGTCAACTAGGGGTCAAATCCGAACCTGACCATGTGAGAATACCTAATGATGGGACAGATGTATGGGAAATTGATTTCAATCATTTGAAGATTGAAAACAAAGTTGCATCTGGTTCATATTGTGACTTGTAAGTACAGTCATGTTTTAGATGCATATTCTGTTCATGGGCAGTTTAATGGTTTATTGATTAATCTTTTTTCGTCTGTTCAGGTACAAGGGTTCATATTGTAGTCAGGAGGTAGCTATTAAAGTCCTCAAACCTGAACGCTTAGATTCAGACATGCAGAAAGAGTTTGCTCAAGAGGTCTTTATTATGAGGTTTGTCAAAATGTGTTCTTTATTGAGGCCAAGTAAGTTTTGTTGATGTAGGTTATAAGATCTTCTAATAAACCTTAGGTTATGTACCAAACCAGATAGATTGAAATTTGCATTCAAGGGAGAACTTTAAAGGCAAAAAAAAGTTGAAAGAAATGGGAGGATCTATGGCTGTGAAAAGTATTTTTATCAAACTGGCTATTTTGTGCAAGACGCTGCTGAATGAACTGAAAATTCAAACGCCAAAATTCTTGTCTGCCTTGATCAATAGGTACACTAAAGGTATAATGTGGTTGTCAAATAAGCTTATAAGTCTTAGTTAGTCCAATTGCAGTAAATTACCAATCTAATAGTCATCTTCATTTGTCTATCGTCTTATCATTTTCATAAATTTATTTACTGCCAAGCTAGTTCCTCTTCCTTGTCTTACAACTTCTTTGGGTAACTGTAGAAAAGTCCGGCACAAGAATGTTGTACAGTTTATAGGTGCATGCACCAAGCCTCCAAGTTTGTGCATTGTAACTGGTAAAGTCGTAAATAAATATTTCCGGATTGATTCTTTTCTTTTGGAATTTGTAATAGACCTATACTAAATAATCTTTTCCAAAACAATTTTCCTTCATTTCAGAATTTATGTCTGGAGGAAGTGTGTATGACTTTCTACACAAACAAAAGGGTGTTTTTAAGCTTCCAACCTTGCTCAAAGTAGCAATTGATGTTTCCAAGGGGATGGATTACTTGCACCAAAATAATATAATCCACAGAGATTTGAAAGCTGCCAATCTCCTAATGGATGAGAATGAAGTAAGCTGCATTATATTTCTTCTGTAACTGTGCTTATATGATTCATTGCCACTCTTTCTGTCTTATCATTTCATTTTTGGTGGTTGATGTTCTTATGGAAACGAAGTCCTTAACTTTGCAATGTATTCCCACCTTAGGATTTTATGGGGATCAAATATCAACACGGCCTTGCAATTTTGTTATGTTCCTACTATCTACTATGCAGATAGTATAATATATATTATTTCTTTGTGTCTAGTGCTCAATGTTGATGATACATGTTCTCCTGTGATTTACCTGATTCCTTTTGCCTCACTCAATATCCTTAAACCCATACTTTTTACTTCTTTTTTTCTCACAATCATGTTTTCCATCTAGTGAAAACCTTTTTCAGTTACTCTATAGCTTCTATGATATTGCTAACGTTTAGAAAGATTTTTTGTTATGTAATCAGATTGTTAAGGTTGCTGATTTTGGGGTTGCCAGAGTGAAAGCCCAAACTGGAGTCATGACTGCGGAAACTGGAACTTATAGATGGATGGCTCCTGAGGTATTTATTTGTTCGTATAGGGGTGTGCATACAATTAATGTCTTTTATTTATTGCCTAAATAAAGTACCTATTTGTAATTTATATATTCCCATGCATACCATTAGTATACAATGCCTCATGTTAATAACTCAGCAAACAAGGTTTAACTTCTGCATGTTTTGCTTTTCATGTGGTATAAGGTTTTCACATTCTGTTGTTTATGTAGTTGCTTCAATGTAAATATTTTCTACATATTAATCCAAAGTAAATCTTAATTACAGTGACACATTTATTGCTTATACTAACCCCCTAAATGAGAATAAACGAAAGAAAGTTGCATTCCTAATTTCCTAGTTATGTATTCATTCTAGTTTCCTGATAAATGTGATAATACATCAGTTGAACATATTTTCCAGATTAGTATGTATCATATAATAAGGCCGTGGCTTCTGGTTTGATTAGATATTAGTTTTGTGCGTATTTGTTTTACAAACATACCCCAAGATACGGAAGACAACATTACATAATGCATAGAAATAAAACTGGCGGACAATGTGCATATCAAATGTATTTCCTTTTCTTTGTAATGATTGCTATGCATGCCAATTTGGGGTTTTGCTCATATGGATTTCTTACAACAGTTGTTTTGCATTCAAGGTCATAGAACACAAGCCATATGATCATAAGGCAGATGTTTTTAGTTTTGGAGTTGTTTTGTGGGAGTTGCTAACTGGCAAGGTACTGTTTGGCAGCTTCCAATCTGCAACTTAAGCTTCATTGTTTTACATATCTCCATAGTTACACAATTGAGTTTTGGTTGCCAGCTGCCATATGATTACTTATCCCCCTTACAAGCAGCTGTTGGCGTAGTTCAAAAGGTAAAATTGCAGTGAACCCATCTTTTTTGCTCTCCAACCTTGCTCAAACTATCAATTGATGGCTTCTAATTCCCTAACATGGCTTCAGGGACTACGACCCACAATTCCCAAGCACACACATCCAAAGCTTGTTGAGCTACTTGAGAGATGTTGGCAGCAAGATCCAGCTCTAAGACCGGACTTCTGTGAGATTATAGAAATCCTACAGCAGATGTCAAAGGAGGTTAGTTAAATTTTTGTTTATGTACTTGGGGTGAATTTATTAATACACCTTCGGCGACTTTTGATTCTCATCTACACACTGTAAAGGTGAGGGGTTATCAGTACCTTTCATTATTCATCAAAAAAAAAAACCTTGGATTCCGGCCATTTTGTTCCAAAAAACAATTGATGGATGAGAAAGGTAACAATGTGTTCCTGATAAAACCATCAGTGTGAATCCGGGTTTTCTTGATAATCCCTCAACTTTAGGGGGTCCTTTTGAGAGTCAAAAGTCGTTGAGGGGGTGTAGATAACATTTTCCCTATATACTTCACTACCCTCATTTACATGAATCTGATAACTAACTATTGAGTGTACATGGATAAAGGTTGGAGAACAAGGAGACGACGGGCGAAAAGATAAATCATCTGGAGGATTCTTGTCTGTCCTGAGACGTGGCCATCACTAGAGTAGGAGGGGCAAATATGGAAATACATACAGTGATGTTTACAAGTCGAGTTCATGTCTTTATTCTAATGCATCAGCAACATTGTACAGTAACTCATATCAGCGGTTTAGAATCCAAGCCACAGCTTACTACACAAACACCTCGGCCGCACCACCGGAAGTAGAAAATTACCTGGGATTTTCCGGTATGTATTATATATCTATATTGGGTAAATATTATTGATAGGTAAGAAATAGATATAACTTGGCAATGTGGGTTCAATAATTGTTACGTTTTTAGATAGTTGGAGTTGTGCATGCCACGAGAATGCACGAGATCTGATCGATCCCATTGGCAATAGATATTTATTATAATTCTCCCACTAGTGAGGAAAAATACATAAACCTCATCACTCAGTGCTATATCTGTCCTCTGTTCTATTAGATCGATCCTGACATATTCTCATCTGCTCCATCACACGATAATTAGCTCATACATGTAATAATTATGTTCATCACAACTCATCTCTTTCATCAAGTACATGACCACTCAGAATATATTGTCCAACAAAATAATTGTATCAATTATGTGTTTTAAAGTGGAAAAAGTAGCATGAAAGTTAATAATACTTTAATTGTCAGAATATTGTATTAAGTTGATAAATTTTGAAAATAGAAATGGAGGGTACACAGTGAAGACCACGTGATCTTCTCTGTTTATATCTATGTCTACGTCTTAGGGTGGAGCTCCCATTGACGGAGAACTTGTTCCCTTATCGCTGTTGATGTGCGACGGGTGAGATGAAGAAGAGAACTAAATTACTCAATTTGTCGAATAAAAAATATCAGGTCCACAGCATATAGTTTCTCCATCAAATCACATAATGTGGTATCAATTTAGTTCGTCGAGTATGGAAAAATTTACACAGTATATTTTGCATCAAGTGACGTAAGAGCATCATTGGGATGAGGCTTCTCTCGACGGTATTCTTTTTTTGTTAATTGTGGACGTGGAAATTTAGAGGATATCAGTTTGTCCATAGTGATAGGCTGTTTCTTGAAACTGTTTTCATTTGTCGTTTTTTTTTATGAATTTGTATTTAGGTAATTAATTAAACACAATCATATGAATTCTTTTTGGACTAAAAAGTTGCTCGTATATTAATTATCAGAAACTATATAGATGTGCGCTAGGGAATCACCTCTCTGACCACTAGAGGAAGAACAGACACAGAATAGATCGTTTACGGTTCTTAAAATACTAGTAACCGTCACCGACGGTATTGGTGAGCCATACGGACATGGAGAA
>JAYMSV010002570.1:0-10940 GCA_036897745.1 Erodium moschatum
GTCCTCGTGGCCGGAGTCACGGAGACCGTCGACGACAACGCTGGGTAAGGGAGATGGAATCGGCGGCAGAGAGAAAAAGATTAACCCATTCATCGTTAATCATGTTAATGTAAATAATACAGATTCAATTAATTTTGTGATAAATATTTTGTGGTCTGATTCTTAGTTGAATCCTATTTTAATATGAAATGTGTTGACAAAGAAAGACTTAAATAAACATTTGAGATGGGTCAGACTTTGAATGTACTAAATCAAACTTTTTGAGTATATGTGGTTCACAAGGCCGAGAAGCCAGCAAAAAGTTGAAGAAATCTGAGTAGCGCAGAGAAGAGAAGAGAAGAGATGGGCTTGGAGGGTTTGGTGGGTTCACTTCCCTTTGTAGCAATGGTGATGCTAGAGTTTGGTGAGATAGTTATGGTGACACTGAGCAAAGCAGCCATGACTAGTGGCATGAGCAGCTTTGTTTATGGTGTCTACTACAACTCCCTCGGCACCTTCATCCTTTTCCCCATCTTCTTCTTCCACAGGCACAGGTTCATCTCCTCTCTCACTTCCACTTCCTTTCCCCCATTAATTTGGTGTCTACCAGCTCACAAGATCGCTCCTTTTTATTCTTGCAGAAATGGAGGAGCTCCTCTTACTCTCCCTCTTCTATCCAAGTTCTTCCTTCTTGGCCTACTTGGGTAATCAGATCAACACTTTCTTAGGCCCTGATTGGTTATGCTGAGAACCAGATTTTAGTAGTTGAAGATGGGTTTGTTTATCTGTTTGCAGGATCTGTTTTGTGCAGGTTTTTGGGTATGCTGGTATCAGATACAGCTCTCCAACTCTTGCTGCAGCTATGGGCAACCTTATTCCAGGCCTTACTTTCTTGCTTGCGGTCATTTTCAGGTAACCATTCATGACTATACTTATTCAAGCTCTACCTTTCTATTTTAGATATTATTTTGGGACTCTGAGAGGTTCATGTTTGCTGGCAATTTTGCTTTCATGAATAATTAATGGTTGGTAGGAAACTAACATCAACAGTAGGTTTTGGTCTCTTCTCTCAAGCATATGCAAGATCCTGTACCAATCGATTCATTGATATCCTTAGGCGTTTCTACTGATCATGATTTAGTTGATTTCTAGGATGGAAAAGCTTGCTCCAAGAAGCACAGCCAGTCAGGCTAAAGTCTTGGGCACCTTGATATCAATCTCAGGAGCATTCATAGTGACACTTTACAAAGGTCCACCAATTCTGACATCACAAAACTCTAACTGGGTTTTTGGAGGTCTTCTCCTTACTGTCACTGAAATCTCCTACTCAACATGGAATGTTGCTCAGGTAAACAACATTTGAGTTGTCAAAGATTGCCTATCCCATGAATGAGATCATTGGGGGCTCATTTGTAGGAGCAACATCATAACCTCATTTTGACATCGATTTTCAGGCAGTTGTTGTGAAGAAGCATCCAGAAAAGATGTCACTGATCTTCTTTTCCTGCTTGTTTGGAACTATTCAATGCGCGGTTATATCTCTAATTGTAGAACATAACATAAGTGCTTGGACACTCCATTCTGGGATTGAAGTCATTGCTGTTGCCTATGGGGTATGCATGATATTTCATATTTGTAATGAACTAGTACCTGGTTTCCTGGTTTTGCTTCCATTGATAACAAGCTCAAGAGCCCGGTTTCGGCTTGATTTCAGGCTGTGTTAGGGACTGTGTTGCGAACCAGCATTTACCCTTGGGTTCTGCAGAAGAAAGGGCCTGTCTTTGTAGCCCTTTTCAAGCCTCTTGGGACTGCCATTGCAGTGGTTTTGGGGGTTGTGTTCTTGGGCGAGACCCCTCATGTTGGAAGGTAAAAAACATAGATCGATCAAAGCTTCATCAAATGAGCCTTCTTATACTTTCAAGGCTGATTCAGTGAGCATTCTATTCATTGTTTTCAGCTTTTCCCCCTCTTATTTGATTAGAGTTCATGTTGGTGCAGTTTGATTGGAGCAATTGTGATTTCTGCTGGATTCTATGCTGTGATGTGGGGACAGGACAAAGAAAGAGATGATGCGTTGGAATCATCCTCCACAAAGACACCACTCTTGCAAAGCACCATATGATAGAAGAGGATTTTTTTGTTGTTGTAAGATTGCATTGACAACGGGTCAGTTTAAACCTCTTCTTATGATATTTTGTCCCCCCTAAAACTTCGACAATAATCAAAGCATAGCCATTGATTATATCGAGCTAGATAAGGCACATAAACGAAGCTAAATCAGGCTGAGAATTGCCAGAAATATGAGTAATCATACTCTCAAAAGTGTCCAAGATGCATCCACAATAAAGATTTCTTTTCGAAAACACAAGATGGATGAATCTTAAAGCAGTGCTCAAACTTTGCAGAATCTGCAAATCATACGAGAAACAAGAACTATCATGTTGTAGTTTACACAACTAGTAAAAGAACATCATACGCTAAGATGTCAGTATTGGCATCTGAGATACAATGCTTAAAACACCATTTACTGCAGAACAAAATGCTTCCTAGACATTTCTGCTTGTGTATGAAAAGATTCTCTAAAACAAATGAAGTATCTTTTGTTTGATTCCTTATGAGTCAATTCTGAAAATATTTATTATTATTGGAGCTAATAGGAAAAGCAAGTTGGTCATAGTTTATTCAGTCATAGTGTTTGGAATAGAAAAATAAATCTGCAAGTTGATAGTGATGCAACCAACTATGAAAGGTGAGGAAAAAAAAGAAGAAAGGGGGCATATTAGATATTAGCAAGGAGAGAAGCTTCTGTCTATTAACTGTAGAAGGAACTGATATGCAGGTGATGATGAAGGAGTTTCTGCTGGGTTCACTCCCCTTTGCACTTATGGTGACTCTGGAGGTCGCTTCTATGGTTTCACTGACCCTATGCAAGTCAGCCATGACAAAAGGTTTGAGCAGCTTTGTTTACACAGTGTACCATAATGCCCTTGGCACCTTCATCTTTTTCCCTTTCTTCATCTACCACAGGCACAGGTATCTTCTTCTTCAAGATTCAATTTTGATGTACTATTTTTCTTGTTTCTATGCTGTAACTTGACAGAACCTATCTAATTGCACATGTTGCAGAAACAAGGGACCTTCTCTCACCCCCTCTCTTCTGGCTAGATTCTTCCTCCTTGGCCTCCTTGGGTACATATGACTGGTGTTAAAAGCTAATCATTTCTGTACAGTAATTAATTGTTGAGAATATAATTGCAGGATTTCAATGGTGCCTGTTTTGGGGAATATGGGTATCAAATATGGCTCTCCAACTCTTGCCGCGGCTTTGGGCAATCTTATCCCAGGGTTTACATTCTTGATTGCAGTCCTTTTCAGGTAGGACCTGGGATCTTTTATCGGTAGATACTCAATAATCATTACTGGTGGAGTATAGGCCCTGTTATGTTTTGTTTTTGATATTTTTGGGTGGGAGATTGGGTTTGGTGAACATGTCAATGGTCAATTTTCCTATTGGTGATAGTGACCTATGCAAGTGTGCATCATGTAGATTTATTTACATCTTGAGCCTTTGCCCATCAGCTTGAACTATCGAGTTTCTTCTCCGTCCATACACTCTTGGTTCAAAGCTTCAAAGAGATTGTCAACTGATTGGCTGCGGCAGTGATGTTTGAATTTCTAATTTGCTATGTGTATATGTTAAGTAAAACCTTTTATTTTCTTGTTTCTAGGATGGAAAAGGTTGTGCTAAGAAGTAGGGTGAGCCAAGCCAAAATCTTAGGCACCATAGTGTCAGTATCAGGGGCCTTCATTGTGACATTTTACAAGGGCCCTCCAATTCTGACGGCTCTATCACAAAACTCTAACTGGGTTCTGGGAGGTGTACTATTGGCAATCACTTGCCTCTCGTCTTCTACCTGGGGTGTGTTCCAGGTACTTGTTCAGCCATTATGAGTGAGTGATATTCTAGCAGAAACTAATGAACATTGGCATCTTTTTCAGACAGTGGTTCTTAAGGATCATCCAGATAAAACAACACTGGTCTTTTTCTCGTGCTTGTTTGGGTCAATCCAGTGTGCAGTCATTTCTGCGTTTGCAGAAAGTAACTTGAGTGCTTGGACACTTGGCTCTCGCATTCAAGTGATTGCAGTTCTCTATGGGGTATGACTTGTTCCTGGTCTTTTGTTGTTTGTGATCCTTAAAAGTTGACATGTTTTGCTTGTATTCAGACAATAGTGGATACAGTGCTGCGCAACAGCATTACAGCTTGGGTTCTGCACAAGAAAGGGGCTGTCTATGCAGCCCTTTTCAACCCTCTTGGGACTGCTATTGCTGTGGTCCTCGAAGTGATCTTTCTCGGCGTGATGCCTCATGTTGGCAGGTAACAAATTGTTTTGAAATACTGAAGCATAATAAGGACTTGATGAGTATGCAATATTGTGCAGTTTGGTTGGAGCAGTTGTGGTTAGTGTGGGATTTTATGCAGTGATATGGGGACAGGACAAAGAAAAAGACACTGCAAATGGCAAGGTTTTCGTATCAGAATCGTCCACCCAAAAGACTCCACTCTTGCAGACTGCATGATGGAAGACAAAACAGAGTGCAAAATCTGCTCATAAGTAGATTGTTTTGCACATATGTAATTGAATTTGACATATGGAACTTGTAGGTTCCAAGATTTAACTACTTGTAGGCTAAGGAACATTTCGTCAAAATGTCTCGTGCTGTTTTTATCACGTGCGAGATAATTTTTTAATAGTACCCTCACCTACATGCCACAACCGTCAATCTTGAAATCAGGGGTATATTAGTCTTTTTACAGCTGTTTTGGACGGGAAGTTAGATGACGCCAACGGAAAATTGATTACAGTTGCGACATGACATAACTTTTTCTTCACGGTTACTATATGCAAAAATGATACAAAATTTTCCTAATACTCCCATACTCAACAAAGTAGAAGCCATATGCAAAAACGATATAATTGAGGATGTTTTTACGGAGTTTTTTCTAATAGATAATAGGAAAAACTCCATGAACTAACTATTATTAACTCGTATATTTCATGAACTGACTGTTGATTTATTAGTCGATCAGATCAGGCATGTAGACTTAAGGTAATTATACAAACTAACATTTTTCTGTGTACTTACCTAAGTCTATAAGCCTAATCTGATCGGCTAATAAGTCAACAATTAGTTTCTGGACGATACAAATCGATGATAATTAATTCCTGATTTTATTAACAGATAATACTCACATATTCAACATAGTTATCTCAGTAGAACCAATTGATTTTTGTGTTCAATTTAATACCGGAAAAGATATTTTCTTTTTTACCCAAAATAGATTTTGATTGCTTCATCACACAACCTACCTCACCTCTTGAGCTCTGTCTCCATGGAAAAAATCTAACTGGGTTCGTGGAGATCTCCATGCAATTGCTCTCTATCAGGTAAAATTACCAATCCTGATTCCTTGCATACATATGAGTCAACCATACCCAAATCATGATTTTTGTTCTTCTCCTAATTAGTGCTCCTCGGACTGTTACAATAATCTGTAATAAATATTATTTAATGGAGTCATGTGGAGGCAGGCCAAAGAAAATGAGAGTGTCCTGAAAAGCACATGCTGGATGTAAAATACCCTTGTTTTGAGTTTTGACCAGTTCCAAGAGTCTGCTATGCTCATCATTCAGTAATCAGTATTGTATAATGAAAAATAGATAGACAAGAAAGACTGAGAGAGGTGAAGAAGAAGAATAGAGACATGGATAGGAGCTTCTGGTACAAGGATGTTGTGCCATTCATGGGCATGGTTTCAGTGGAGTGCACAAATGTAGGCTTGAACACCCTTTTCAAGGCGGCCACTGAGAGGGGGATGAACTACTTTGTCTTCATCCTCTACTCCTATCTGCTTGCTACTCTTGTTCTCCTCCCCATGCCCTTCATCTTTCTCAGGTATCTCTTCTCCCATATGTATTTACTAGTTTCTTTCTTCACCACCTGAAACTGAAACTGGTGTGTTTGTATTTGTAGGAAAGCAGATTTGCCTCCACTGAAGCCCTCTATCCTCCTCAGGATCTTCCTTCTTGGAATGCTCGGGTACTGATTTTACCCTTTTCATCTCATAGCAATAGGATTCAAGGAAACAATTTGGAGATTATGAGACCCAATTGACAGATTCTAGGGTTGAGCAGGTTATCAGCTCAAATGATTGGGTATAAGGGCATAGCATACAGCTCTCCCACTCTTTCTTCAGCCATCAGCAACCTCACAGCTGCTTTTACTTTCATACTAGCCATCCTCTTCAGGTTCTTCTCCTTCTTCTGCAAAGCTTCATGACTAATACAATCAGTCAGCACCTTTTCACTCTTTGGTTGCATCTGGTACTGTACAGGATGGAAAAGCTAACTCTGAGAAGCTGGAGCACTCGAGCTAAAGTTGTGGGCACAATAGTGTCAATATCAGGCGCTTTGATAGTGGTTCTATACAAGGGCCCAACAATTTTGTCCACTGATTCTTTAGGATCATCACAGACCAGTTGGGTCATTGGTGGTCTCTTACTTGTTATACAGTATCTTCTATTTTCCTTCTGGTACATCTTTCAGGTAATGTTTTCATTTTATAACATACCCTTCAACCCAAACACAATATACAAAAGTTTCCGCCTTTCTGATATATATATGCACATGATTTGGCAGACCCAAGTTATGAAGATGTACCCAGCAGAGCTAGTTGTAGCTTTCTTTTACAACCTAAGTCTAGTCATTATAGCAGCACCTATGTGCTTGTTATCAGAAAGAAACATCGGTTCTTGGAGACTAAGAGCTGATATTGCAACTGTGGCCATTGTATACTCTGTAAGATACGGATACAATACATTTATGTGCATATATGTATACATATAGATATAGATTATTATAACCATGTTTGATGTCCAGTCTGTTGAGGAATGACATGCATTTCTCTAATTTAGGGATTTTTGGGGTCATCATACGCTACTGTGCTTCACTCATGGGGTTTGCGCTTGAAAGGGCCGGTCTACATAGCAAGTTTTAGGCCATTGTCAATTGCAATTGCAGCTGCTATGGGCGTCATGTTCCTTGGGGATGCTCTCACCATTGGCAGGTATGTAATAAGAAGTCTTGAGCCTTTTCTTTTTTCCCATATGTTGGCTGATTTTTGCTTCCTGCAACTTTCTTGAACATTGCAGTGTTGTGGGAGCTATAACTATATCAGCTGGGTTTTATGCCGTGCTATGGGGAAAAGCTAAAGAGGAGGCTAGGAATGAGGAACTTGGATTTGATAGCAGAAGATCATCATCATCCAACTCCAAGACCCCTTTATTGCAAAGCCAAAATGTAGATGTGAATATTTGCAAATGAGTTGAAAGCCAATCAGTGTCACAAACATGAAATCATTAAATTTACTTGAAGTGTATCATCACCGAACCCATAACATGAAATGAAGTTTACAATGAGATGGCATGATATACAATTTCCAACAGTGGCAGTGCAAGAACTTTGTTATTTCATTTGCTCTTTCAGCTTGCATCCCCTGTGCAGGGTCGGCCTTTTGTGCTTACTTGGCACACAAATCATTTGACTTTCTTGGCCTTGTGATTGGTGATAGAGGTTATTGATCAGATGCTTGGATTTATAGGTGTAGCATACTTGTGATAAGCTCAAGCCCTGATCTATCTTTGTCAAGGTTTTTAACAACCTTGTAGTGCCCAGTTCCTCAGTTCTGGCAATTGTGGGGACTTTGTTCTGTAACAGCATTTTCTCATGGTTCTGCCCAAGAAAGGATCTGGGTTTATAACCCTTTTCAAGCCAGTTGATGTTGCCAGGTAATAATACTATATCCCGGTCTCACCAATTGCTAGGGATAACCTACCAGAGAAACACATGTTTCAACTGAGCCTTGATATTTAATTGATTATTCTTGGATTGAATTAGTGGAGATTCCAGTTGATACTTGTTCTGTTTAGTATAGGAGCATGGTGATTGGTTAGGGGAATTCATGATGTGATGTGAGGGTAGGCCAAGGAAAAAGACATGAAGGCTATTTTATAACCACTTGATGGCGATGTAACTTTTGAAAGGTTAGCAAAGGAGAACCAGAGGGAAGTTATGCAGAACTGTTAGAAAAGAACAAATATGGTTTCAGATTCATGTGACAGTACATGGTATGTTTTTTCTTTCATATCAGCTACCAAAAAGAAAACCCAGTGACAAACTATTTTGAGAGAGAGAGATGTCAAGGAGATATTGGTACAGGGATGTTTTTCCATTCTCAGCCATGGTTGCAGTGGAGTGCACAAACGTAGGCTTAAACACCTTGTTTAAAGCAGCAGCTTCAAAAGGGATGAGTAACTATGTATTCATCTTCTACTCATATGCCATAGCTACTCTTCTTCTCCTCCCTCTGGCCATCATCTCTCACAGGTATGCATGTCTTAGCTCCTTCTGATTTACTTTTACCTCTGCTAATTAGCTACTTTTGCTGTTGGTATTTACAGAAAGACTTTACAGCTGCCTCCCTTTAACTTCTCTATCCTCAGCAAGATCTGCCTCCTCGGGCTGATCGGGTACCCAATTAAACTGATTTATTCTCACCCTTCGGATATCGAATTTGAGTACGTAACTATTACTTCATTGGTGATCAAACAGGTTATCAGCTGAGATGATGAGTTACAAAGGCATAGAGTACAGTTCTCCTACTCTTGCTTCCGCCCTCAGCAATCTCACTGCAGCTTTTACCTTCATACTGGCCATCATCTTCAGGTATACAAAACTTCATGGCTATCAATTTTGACAGCAACTCTAGTGTTGGGTGAACAAATTATTTACTCTGCATTTACTCGAAACAGGATGGAAAGGATAAACCTCAGAAGCTGGAGCACTGGTGCTAAAATTTTGGGCATCGTAGTATCAATATCTGGTGCATTGGTAGTGGTACTATACAAAGGCAAAGCTATTGTGTTCACAGCATCTCCAACAAACTGGGTTATTGGTGGTCTTTTTCTTGCTACTGAGTATCTTCTATTTTCCATATGGAACATTCTTCAGGTACTTTTCCTTTTGACAAACCATCAATCTGTCACAATATGCAAGAGCTTTTGATATGCATCCATGGTTTGACAGACCCAAGTTCTGAAGACCTACCCGGCTGAGCTAATTGTAGTCTTCCTATACAACTTATGGGTAACCATTTTATCAGCGCCAATCTGCTTGATAGCAGAAAGAAAGGCGAGTGCTTGGAGACTGAGACCGGATATAGCATTAGTTGCCTATGTATACTCGGTAAGTTACTCACAATTATTACATGTATATCAGAAAGATTATATGTGATATGTCTTGTCATGGAGTTGTGTAGGGAATTTTCGGGTCATCGTTTAGTACTGTGGTTCACTCATGGGGTCTGCACTTGAAAGGGCCTGTCTACATAGCAAGTTTCAAGCCATTGTCAATTGCCATTGCAGCTGCCATGGGTGTCATCTTCCTTGGGGATGATCTCTACCTCGGCAGGTATGGAACTTTTAGTTCCGCTTATCTCTTGATAATAATTTGGATATACTAAGTTCAAATTATGACTTGTGTAATCTTGCAGTGTTATGGGAGTAATATTGATATCAGTTGGGTTCTATGCTGTGCTTTGGGGGAAAGCTAAAGAAGAAGATATGAGTGAGGAATGTGGGCTCAGTAGCATTGCATCCTCATCCAGTTTTAAGACCCATTTGTTGAAAGAACATAAAGTTGAAGAAACATAGATACAATAGCAATGTCTGAGATGAATCACGAAACGGTTAAATACTGTATAGCTCCTAGTACCGACTCAGTAACACGTGATTGTTTCTGACAAGAAAATTGAATTCTAATGTGGTATGCGTTCGGCATAGCAATATGCTACGTATAACAACGAAACATCTCCTTGAGGTCGCCTCTTTCCTGTTCATTAACGGTATGCAACTCTAATGTTGATTTTTTTTGTATTAATACATCAGTTTTCGAACAGTGGGAAACAGAGATACAAGAATAGATTGTAAATTGCATCCAAAAACAAGTACAATTCTAACTTGATAGTACAATACCATGATCATGATGAACAAAATAATGAAAAAACTGAAAGAAGTACAAGCTGTGGACTGCTCCTCAAATCGATTTTGGCGATTTGGCCAAGTTCTTGATTGTCACACCATTAAACACAAAATCGTTTCTAACCAGTCATAGCTCCTAGACTGTTACTCATTGCAGATCCACAGATTCTTTGCAAATCACCAGAGATAAATAACCAGTGGTCCACCACCATTGCATGTCTCACACGTGACATGATGATTCGATTAATACATGTGCTATATATATACCATGTACATTTGGTTGAAAGACAGATACCGAATAAAAGTGTTAACCTTGAGATATACTTTCTTATCATATACATGTCTAGTGTTTCTTTGTTCTAGTTTTGCAACTGTGTCTTAATATGACTACATCTGTTGCTTGTTCATTCAAGGCAACTAATTATCCAAGGCAAGCTCAATCAAGTAAATTCGATCTTGATCTTAGAAAAGTAATTTACAGCAGATGTAGCTTTGTTGGCAATGATGCACTTCGAATGTAAATGACTAAATACACATAAATCGCCGACATAGTAAACAATAGGGATAACGTGAGGACATAAAGTTGAAATAATGTTTGTTTTTAAATCATATCCCCAAGGAAGGTGTGTTCTTATATCATAGCGGTTGACTATTAAAAACTATTACAAAATGACGAATTCCGTCAAACCGTGGACGGACGTTAACTGATCATGCAAAACATCAAATTTGCCCTTGATAAACAAAAGTCTATTGTTATGACTTCAAGAAAAATGCCAGTAATCAAGTAGCTTAAGGATTAGTTTCTTTTTCCTCGGATGAACGCGCTTCCACGCGCACCCCTTATCCTCGGATAAGGCGTCTT
>JAYMSV010002571.1:0-10940 GCA_036897745.1 Erodium moschatum
AGAAATACACATTTCAACAGCGTAACAAAATACATACTCTTGCAGTGCAACAAAATAAACACACATCTCATGATCGAATTCAAAACCTCTCGTATAAAATGTCGAGCTTTGACTACTATAATGTCTCCTCAAAGAAAAATTATTGATTTATGGTTTGATTTTATTTACAACAAATTTGATATTTCATGTGTTTATTATGAAATTACTTTTGTATTACAGGGCTTCCCCATTGTACGAGACCACTTACACTTTGTTCGGCCAGCTGCTGATTCCATCCCAAGCGCCCATCTCACGCGTCCTTTGTTAAGTAACTAATCACTGCCTACACGCGCCCTACCCTCTCTCTAGTCTCTACTTCCCAGTAAGCCTCCAAACCCATCGCCAGATCACTCTCTCTTCTCTCTATGGAGTTCAAGTTCCGAGCTGTAGACGACCGCTCGCCCACCAACTTCCCCGTTTCCTCCGCCGTCTCCGACCAAATATTCCGAGGTTGGTATATTACTTTTCCCATTCTCACTCCACTTCATTCACTAATTACCTCTGTTTGTTTCCAGAGAAAACCCGTGAAATTAGTCCATTGTACTACTAGTGTTCTCAAATTTTCGAAGAAACCAAATCGTTAGTGGCTCTCTTTGATTTTCAGGTAAATACCCTCCCGCCGATCTCCGCGGAATCGTGGACCCGGTCAATCAGCGACAAGCGATTCAGCGTCAGCTGGAGAAGGATACAATAAGGGAGGAGCTGATGACGGCGGAGGCTGCGCGGCGGCGAGCACTCGAGGCGGAGGTGAGGATGGAGCTGATGATGGAGAGAGAAATGGTGATGCGGAGAGCTGCCGAGTTCGGGTTGTCGTTTGAGGAGAGGATCGCAATGCGGTTCGACCCGAGGTACCCGTTCATGATTCCCCACCCGGTTAACGGCTGGGTCCTTCAGGACCCGCAAACCCAATTACCATTACCCGCTACCCCAATTCAACCCAACAAGGATAGGGTCATCTTTCTGGTCAGTGATCAACCTTCAAAAACTTTCACCCCCTATTTACTTTTATTGCTCTTGCTTTTTGTTTTGCTCTTCCAGATATCTATGTTTCTTTTGTGTCTATTCTTTTCATATGTTCTCGCTAAAATGTGTTTTGTCTTCAATTTCTAAATTTTATAGAAATTTTCTCAAGTTTGTAGTGTTATTATCATAAGTTTTCTGATAGAGAGCTGGTTCAGTTTGAGGGTTAAGGGTCAAAATCTTATTAAATGTTCACATGCATAAGTTGTTTTTATTGCTTCTGAAGGTCAAGCTTGTGAAGCATCTTGGTGCAGATTCACATGCATGACCCTGAAAGCAGTGGAAGCTTCTCTTGCAATAACATTTTGAGTGGTTTTCCATGGGAGAACTCGCAATACACTATTCCAATACAACGAATAAATAAAGATTTAGATAGTCTTTGGGGTGTCTCTATGAACTATGCCAGTGTATTCTCCTTCTGTGATATTTGTACTGTATAATTTGGTAGATTCTTTGTTTCGTTTTTATCTATATTTTTCCATAATGCTGTCTGTGAAAAAACTTAGCAAAATGGGTTCGTTTTAAAACCGTTTAGTGAAGTACACTTATTGGTTTTCTGATGGTTTAGAGCACCCTTCATTTTTTCCGCCAATGGAAATATCTCTAGCCAGTCCAACCAAAACACAAAATTTTAATACTTTATACGTTTATATGATTCCATAGAAGAAACAAAATTCCATGCTTTGTAATTGAATGAAAGACAAAATTGTGAAGCATTGGAACACAGTCCTCTTTTATGAAATCATATAAATTTAGTTTGACTAAAGTATTGAGATGGTTGTATCTTGGTTTGACTTGCTGTGAACTATTTGGTTGTCGGGCAACTGAAGGATGCTCATCTGCCATAAGAAAACGGCAATGCCGTAAGAAATCCAATTACTCTACTTTCCTGAGTGCATAAATAACAGAAGGACCTACTTTACTAATTTCCTTAATAAAAGCAATATTTAAAGCTCACTAGTGTTGGCTTAGTGGTCAAGCGAGCTCTCTCACCTCTTTGAAGCCAGGGTTCGAATCCTAATGGGCCACCTGCTCCCGGGATTAGATTAGGAGCTTACCTTGGCTTAGGTTTATCGGCTTATGGGGAGTCACCCCTAGATGTCTAGTCTGATTTTATCATTTTTTATCCACAAGGTTCCATCTCTCTTGCAGAGAGATGAAGAATGATGTTAAAGAAGAGTTTTAAGCTAACTATGTGGGTGAAAGTAAAAACAAGGAGATGAAATGGAACCAAGTTGAGATCCTTCTGTCTGTCTTGATACAGTAACTAACTAAAACAAGGAAGTCTGTCACTATTGCTATTGGTTGCAATGTGGAGACAGACTAGACAACCATGTGCATCTCTATTATGCATTGTACATTAACTTACATTTATCTTTGTGTAGAAAATCATATTCAAATTCAAACGCGAGTCATGTATATCTTGTAGATTTTGTTTCCTATCAGGATTCATATATTATACCCTATAAAAAGTAGGGTATGTACACATGAGTTCAATCAACGTATTCGGTTTTATATGATATTAAAGTTAATTTGGTTTGGTCCACGTAGTAGATGTCCAACCTTGCACGTCTTGTCCGTTTGTCGCCTCCAACCCATATGCAAATATCCCATCCTGTTTTGGTCCACATGTAGATGTCCAACCGTACAGATGAAGGGGGTATTGAAGTGCAAACTCAAGTCGAGTGAGGTTAGCCTTTTCGTTTTGGAGTCTTACCTTATATATTTAGCCAGTTTTTTTATAAATTTACATCGTATCTTATAAACTTGTACCTAAGTCCGTTAAATATTTTTTCGAGGGTTACTCTCGTCTTCAACAAGGGTATTAATATTGTCCGAGTCTCCACAAGTACCGCGTGTCTAAAGATGTTACCTTTTTGGATCATTCATCTCTCCTTTTCCTCCATTTCCACTCATACTATAAGTCAGGGGAGATTGATGATTTGTTGGTTTTTCATTTCCTTCTCCTGCTAATTGTTCCATCCACATCCTTACCTTCCTTATCTATTGGTACCCTATCGATACTCCTCCACTACCCCACCTATTGATACTTGTGAGTCCATTACCACTGCTCATTGATACTCCTACCCCACTACCACCTAGTGTGATACTCCTCATATCCCACCACTATCACCTATTGATACTGTTACTCCCTCCTACCACCGCCACAATACTATGTAAAATGGAATACTTGATTGATCTCATTGTGTACATATTTATATGTACAATATACAAATCCCAATAGGAAATTAAATTCACAAGATATATATGAATCTATGTTTTGGCACATACTGTTGTTGCCAGGATATCAAGGACTACTGTCTTAATTTTAGCACTCAGTGCATTAGCATTTTGTGATGTATTAAATTCAAAGTTGAAGAGTTGTGAGTTGACAACTCAAGAGAGGAAAGATGCAACTTTGAATTAATGTAAAAGTGCTAATGCATGTAGTGATTGAACTTTGACAATGGGGCCTTGATATCTCTAGCAAGCTGTCATACTTGTGCTGCCAAAAACTTTCCCATTAGAACAGGGTGAAGGGAGAACTTTTCGCAAGAGAAGGTGTTGACTGTGCACTCCATCTAGGAATTCAATAATTTACTGCATTTCTCTTTTTGAACATTTTTAAGTGTTTCTTGTACTTAGGGTCTCAATAATCTATAAATTATGAGATATAATGAGTATTATTTATCCAATCCAGAACTCAGTCATTTTATTTAAATGGTTAGGGTTGAGACAGATTCTTATTACAAGGTATAAATATCAGTACATATTATCATGATATCAGGTGTTCAAGATTGGTGATCAAGAAATTGAATCCCATGGTTCAACAGAACATTGACCAAAACCTTAAATAGTAGTTCTGATTCTTAAGCCTTGTTTGAAGTTAGTCCAAACTATATGCCATTTGGTTTTTAAATATATTGGTACTTCATACAGTCATACATGAACTATGGATGCTTAGGTATCCTTCCAAGTTTGTCTCGCAAAACCATGTTTGTTTTCTTATGCTTATGTTAAGAATATTAAACGATATGGTACTTTAAACCTGATCAAGCTGATAGGGCTGGCTTCACAGTGCAGTTGAGACTTTCACATTCTTCAGGCATTAATGTTGTTTTAAGTGTTTGTTTATGTACTGTGTTTAAGTATTATGTTGCAGGCTAAGCCCGATCCAAGCCTTTGTGGAGCAAAACGGAAAGCTGAAACACCACCAGCAGTTGGTGCAAGCCAGCCCTCTTCATCAGATTCAACAAAGAAGCCCAAGGAGTGGAGCTGTGCCCTGTGCCAGGTTTGCCCTACAAGTGAGAAGGGTTTGAATGAGCACCTTCAAGGGAAGAAGCACAAAGCCAAAGCAGCTGGACTTGGAGCTGAAAGAGCATCCAAGAAAACCAGGAAACCTAAACCTGCAGAGGCTACTGGATGTGAAGACCAAACACCCGGGGTAAAGGAATCATTTACATTTAAAACAAATGGCAGGAGTTCAGTACATAATATTAAGGATCCAAAAGAAGAAACATTGCGGAGTCCAGAACAAGTGAAGAAAACGTCAGACATGAAGCAGCAGAAGAAATTTAAGCACTGGTGTGAAATTTGTAAAGTTGGTGCTCATTCCGATAAAGTGATGGAGAGTCATAAGAAAGGGAAGAAACATGTGGCCCGGCTTCAGGGAGTCAGTGTAAAGGAAACAATTCCAGCTAGCAGCCCAAAACCAGATAGCACATCCTGAAGATGTAGCTGTGGATGATCCACATATGCCTCCAATGTGATGCAAGAGAATCCTCATGAAGATGTTGTAGCTATGGATGCACCACATGCTTCCAATGTGATGAAAGGCTCCTAATGTGATATTTCTTGCTTTGATCCATGTACAGGCACTGTTTCTTTTCGTGTACTTCCTTGAAGAAATGATATGCTAGCCTAGAGTGAGTTAGAGCATGTGCAGCGGTGTGAAGCCTGCCTCGAAGCTTAATTTGAAGTCTCGCATTAAAAAATGAATTCATGAGGGTTCGAAGTTGAAAGTTGGAATGTTGAGTTTTAAAATTCTGTAGTGATGCGAAGTTTGCCGAAAAGTTTAGAATTAAATAATAATTTCCTGACCTAGGTACGAAGCAAACAGTGCTTTTCTAAACAATTAATAATGATCGTTGATCATCTCGTTGAAATCAGATAATTAACCTGATTATACAATAATTAAACATCATAAATCGCACATTCATACAAGTGGAATATATTTTTTTGTTGTAGAATATATGAACCTTGTCACTTTGGGGACGTTCTCGGTTTCTTGTTGAACCGTCCTCTTCCTTTTGTGTTTGGCCGCCTTCTACCCTTGACAATGGGCTTGCTGGGATGGTGGTAGTAGAGGGGATGAGAAGAACTCCACGAGGCTAGGGACATGGTCCAATCAGTTTGTGATTCATCTCCACTCTAGTTCTAAGGCGATTTCCTGCTAAGCTAAATTTGGGTGTTATGCAGTATCCTCCACCAATTAAGATACCTAAAGGCGTTATGTTCACCTTTTTGAATCACGTAGGCCTGCTTCGCCATTTTTCAAAGAGCTGGTCGTCACTAATGAATATGTTACGTATGATTAGCGAGAGCATGGGGCCGAATTGGTTCCCTGCTGTGAATCAAGTACCTATCCATTATAACTGCTATGGAAACTATATGATAAAGTTCCTCTATCACATTCCAGAGAAAACCCCGACTGTTCCATTGCTCTTCGTTCAATTTTTATTTTTTGCTAGATTGAGAATGATAGAATTAGAAATTTGAGAGAATTTACTGGATTAAGTTGTGGGTGACAAAATGGGATGGATGAGCTTTTATAGAAAAAATAATTTCCCTTCTTACAAATATTACCGGTATGTAAAAAAGAGCCTATCACGAGTCAGTTCTGCGCCCACACGGGCTCCCGTCAAGGTTTGAGTTCGGTCGACACCTATCCTCTACAGTGCGTTGTGGCACGGGTTCGATTGCCAAAAATGGCACCACTGTTAGTGCTCTTATCATCTCATATTTTTGGAAGAAGATTTTCAGTGTTCACTGTTTTGGTTACAACTCATCAGTTGTTGAGAAATCTTTGTAAAGTCATGAGATTAACATTAACGTCAATCGAAATCATGTAGTGAAAATCCTGCAGGTTTGTGGTACTATGAGTCGAATTCACAAGCAACCAATCACTCAATCATTTTTCAAGGGGAAAGGTAGTTAGGGAGAGTAGGTTTTTGTGCATTGTACTCTTCTTTCCTTATTCAAGTTTTATTCCACAAAGTTTTCCTAGAAAGATTTTTAACGAGACAATTGTTATGCACATCCAACTCATAAGAAGTGAGTGAACAGAAGAAACATTCAATTTGATAAGGCTTTGTTATGTAATCCACACACATAGCAAAAGAATTGATGTTGTGAATTACCACCTCTTACTCTATTTCTTATGCAGTAGATCCGTTAGTGAATTAAGAAGTTTTGTTCTTGTTTTGTCTTAATTGCTTTAATTTTTACAACACCCATTTGATACTTGCAACAAACCACATTCATTTTCTTTCTGAACATTTCATCTATATTAGATTTAGGCATGTGAATGAAGTATATGTTCTATACAAAGAGAGAAGCTAGTAAGTTGAAGAAAAATCAAAAGCATACTCTCTAGCCACACTAAGAATTTTAAGATATTGAGCGATTAACTCACACCCTTAAAGCCACCTGGTCTTGCCATGTAATCTTCCTCTTCCCCGCCCCAGAATTGCCACTTCCGATATTCCTACAACCCGACAACTTCATATCCTCATCGCTGACAATTCTCATTGAGCTTTTCCTGGGCTCCAATGGCGGTCCACCATATAACTCTTCCTCTTCCTCCCTCTGCAATACAATCAATTCCAAGCATGCATTAGCTGGATAGCAACATTACTCTTGAACTTATACTAGGTTTCATTATATTTTTACCGAAATCTGGTTCAAGTCAAAAATAGGAGTTGTAGCTTCTTTTCCATCGAAGGCCGTTTCCTTTCCACCACAAATTCTCCCCTGGTTCAGGTCAAAACTTGGAGCTTGTTTACCATTGTAAACCGTTCCCTTTTGGTTCAAGTCGATTCCCAGAGCTGGACTCTGCAAAGGTGCTTCTTTGGCTTTGTAAATCCTTTTCTTCACATTGTTTCGACTCTGAATTTCAGGTTTCTGTGGATGCTTGAGATCTCGCTTTGGTTGTGGGTTTGGAGACTGCTTTTTAATCAAGGACTTGTAACGCCGTCTTAAAAATCTATGATTCAAGAAACAAAATACACCAAGTCAATAACAAAAATGAGTAGACTTGTCCATATCATTCAAGTTACTTAAAATCGGGCATACCTGACTTCATCCAGTAAGGTTAACTTCTTCTGCTTCATCCTTACTAATCTCTCTTTAACACCCTCTGTTTCCTGTTGGGATGTTTAACAAGATCAATGACAATTCAAGGAGTATATTCATGTTGATAGGTAAGGTGTTCTCAGCATCAAACAATCCATAGCCTAATGGAATAAGAAGGGTTAAATATTGGAAATTAAGGGTAACAAATATCATGATCTCAGAGCACAAAGACCTCCACTAGACTAAAGTTAATACAACTGCAACATAGCACAGTTCTAACAAGTTTGGAGACAAGCACAAGAGTAAATCTATGTTCATCTTTTTTCAGAAACCAAAGGGAATGAAATATAGTGATTGACCCATATATTTTGCATGATTGAGCCAAGGGTTTCATTTCACCATCCAAAACAGCATGGAACACAAAATCCAAACAAACATATGTAAACACAAAAAATTGAAGACATAGAAAAACCCACAAATAAACTAGTGCCAGAAAACCTCAGATCTATGGGGGAAACAACAAAGGAAAGGAAGCTAATAGATCCATATAAACCTAGAAATTGAAAAACAGACACATCCATTGAAGCCCAGAAACGAAATAACAAATCTTTCCAAACCCATGTAGTCATATACAAAATTCAAGTGATTAAGGGAACAACAAAGGGAAAGATGTAATAAAAACTCGAAATTTAACCTTGTGCAATTGGAGGTAATCCTGCATAAGACTGTGGTGCTTGAAGGTGGTTCTAGGGTCGTCGTAGACGGCATGTGGAGCAACACCCTTCAATTTCTTCATCAGATCACAGAGAAAGCCAAGAAGAAGAAGCAACTAGGCAGAGAGAAAGAGAGAGAAGAGGAGATTCAAAGATGGGCAACAATAAAGGAGAGAAAGAGAAACATAAAAGGAGGGTAATGTACGGAGCACAAGCTCTGACCGAGACCCAAAAAGGGGCAAATTAATCGTTGAAAAATGGTTGCTTTGATGAAGATGGGATTGCAGAAGGGCATTTCTGGGAACATGATGTAAAATGAGGGTGGGGGACAATTGAAGACATGTTCCACTCTTGTTTCTCTTTCCTTTTCTTCTGAGTAAAAATTGGTCCAGCTGGGCCATTGAAGACACACACATACACACAGATAAAAGAGCTGTTGCTGTTGCTAGTGTTTTTGATGATGGAATTTCCATGTTTCTTCCTTCCTTCCTTCTCTCTTTTGCCTCCTATCTGTCTAGAGAGAGAAGGGCTTTAGAGAGAGAGAGAAAGGCTTGAGGGTGATGCTATTTTTCTCTTTTTTGCAGTTTGGTGCAAATAGATAGATGGGTCTGTCTATCTCCTCCTCCTACTTCTAGTGCTGCTTTCTTTATTCCTTTATTATGCTTTCAATTACTAATATGCCCATCTTTCTCCTATTGCTTTGCTGTTAAGGAATGGTAGAGTTACAGCAAAAGGCATAAAACCTAAATTGGCTTCTAGCCACATGTCAAATTCTTCTATTTCTGTAACCTTGTGGCTTATGAAGACAGAGAGATCCAATACTTGTCACCTACCTTTCTGGACTTTTTTATGTGTTGCCCAAACTTGTCCTAGAAGTTGAAATCCAGCCAGTGTTTTGCTCTCCTTTGACTGGTTTGTAAAATTGTACCATTTAGTCTGTATTTACATCATACCATATGAGCAGTGACTTAAGTACCTCATATCTCATCAGAGTTTTAAGTACTTAAATTAAAGGGTTGTTTGAATTAAATGGTCTTTAATCCAAGACCGTGAAAAGGGTAGCGACGGCAAGTTCTAGGGTTTCCGGTATCCAACGGCGACGACAATAACGCGGATGCGAGTAGCAGTGCTTCCACGTAAGGACAACGGCTACAGGCTCCAGAGGGAGAGTAAATGTTATATAGCCACTGGACTCGGTTTTGTTTTCTCTTTTCGTAATATAGAGAAGGCTAGGATTTTGCAGAACATGGTGATTGGGCCAAGTCTTTATGCGTAGCGAGTATGGGTTGCATTTTATTAGGGTTTCATGCCCTCACAGCGGGTCTTTTGGGTGTGGGGACGGTGGTTCTTTTCTTCGGCAACATCGAATCTGCTGAAAGGGTGGCTATGGGCCCTGGGGCTCTGCCTTCGGCTCTCTTGGAGGGTACACAAGGGTATCGCGTGGGGCGTAACCGCCTTGCAGCAAGGAACCACGACGGAGAGGAGATTTGATCGTTGGTTAGTCACGGTTCTGATGTACATGCATGGTGCAGATGACCACAACGGAAGGGGACAGATGACGCATTGAAGGATGATTGTGACTCTAGGTCTAGCGCCTCGCTCATAGACGTAGGTTTCCCTCTCGTCGTCCATGGTGCGATGTTGTTTGGTGGCAACGAGCCACTAGGTTCTCTCAGGTACGCCATAATCCCATAAAGGTGTGGTGGCGGGGTCCTCCGCGATCACGACAACGACTTATGGAAGGGGAGTACAATGAGTTATGCAATATCATTGAGAATAGTAACGCGAATCATTTGGTGCATGCAAGGGGTGGCCAATAAGCTCGACTATCCCCTTGAGGAGCACAATGGTCAATGGGGAGGTCGCGAATATTATCCGCCCATTGACTCTAAAGTGGCACCAGTTCCATCGAGTATCAATATAAAAGCCTTCTACCAGGTTAGATCCTAACACTTCTTTTTCAGAGGCCCTTACAAATATATCAGAGGGGAACATTAGAAGTTGGGTTCATGAGAGGTTGTACAGTCCAGATAAGCGTAACAAGGCTGGTAATGCAAGGTTGGCTAAGCCTTACTTTTCTTTTCTTTTGCGGGTTTCCCGATGATCGTGATCGTTATAGCAGCCATACGCTAAAAAATTCATTTTAAAATGCATTTGCGTTTTTATTTTCATGCTTCTATCTTTATTTTAGTTTTGGTAATTTATATTTCACCCTAATTTTTTCATGCATTTTTTTCATGAACTTGTTAGGCTGGGCACATGGGAAAGGCTTTGAAACCTCCCATCCTCTCCTTCTCATCCTTTGGGTCGGTTTTGATCTCATTGTACGCTGATTACGTTTCAATTGCATGCTCATTGAATGTTAATGGAAACAAAGGATTGAAGGCTGCGACAAATACTAGGCGCAGAAAGAGTGTTGCTACTTCTAACAAGGGATCGAGTCCGATTGTTGCTTTCAAGGGTAATCGGAATCGCACGCGATCACCGGAGTTTGATGCAAAAGCTCCAATTGATGTGGAGCAGGTTTCACTGGATGATGAGGGTGCGTCCCAACTCAAGCCGAAACTGGATCAACAAGACGTGGTGATCTCAACTCAGACAGCTTCGGATGAGAAGCTACCCACGGTGAGTTCTCATGTTTGTGAATTTCCGATAGTTTTGGTCGATCAAGCCAACAAGGAGATTTTTATGTGCAATCTACCGTATGGCACATCAGAGGAGTGGGTTAAAAAAAATTTCGGTCCGTTCGGAGTGATAGAGGCATGCTCTGTTTTGAAGAGGCCGAACATGGGAGGGAAGATTTTCGGTTTTGTG
>JAYMSV010002572.1:0-10938 GCA_036897745.1 Erodium moschatum
GCCCCTGGGAGGATTTTCAGTCTAATCGGAAGGTCCTCGCCGTCATTGGAATCTGCCACTGCCCGTCCTCTCCGGATCTCGACTCCGTCGTCGAACAGTTCACTACCGCCTGCAAGGGCTTCTCCTCCGCCCTCTTCACCCGCTGCTTCGGCTTCTGTCCCGGCGATTTCCAGGTTGGTACCTCGATTTTGGGCACCGATTGTTTGTGGATTGCAGGGCTATGGTTTCTTCTTCCTCTTCTGGCATTTTGGATGCATTTAGTTCTGCATGATGTGCTTTAACATCTAGAATGTAACGTGGAGTGGTAGTTTTAACATATTTGAGATGTGAGACATTCTACGAACCAGCTCTCGAATGTGGACTCTGATTGAATGTGAATTCAGGGATTCAATTTTCTTTCCCATTGGGGACATTTAAAATGTACTAGGTTACCTAATTTAATGGTTGTTTAGATTATGGTATGAATATGTAGTTTTTAGGAATGTGAACTTGAGACATTCTATGAACCAGTTCTCTTGCCAGTGTTGAGGCCTGTACTAGTGGAAATGTGGAATTCAGAGGCAAAGATTAGGCAGGAGGTAGCCATACCTTATAGTTTGCCAAGGTTGGAATCTTGCTTGTTATGAAAAGTTTGCCTATCTGGTTTCAATTTTGTCCATATCACTATTTATTCAGAACCGGGCTCGAAAGCATAAAGGATGCATGGTAGATATCCCATCTTGTTCTTTTGGTATGATTCTTAATGATTATAGCTTTTCATATTATTATGATTTGATGAATCATCTAATTTAGATTGTGGCCAAGTGTCCATTACATATAATCTTCCTCTTAAGTATATATTTTCTGGTAATTGTTGGAGGTTTGCAAGTAAAATTTTGTCACGATATGTTGTTTGGTGTTATGATTTGTCGAGTTAACTAGATCTCAAGTAACCTTATTATTTGCATCACTTAGTTGATTCGATGATTGCCTTTCGATTTTTGCAGCTAGAGCATGGCATTAAAAATGGGTCCAAGTTGAGTTTGTTTCCTCCAGCTGACCGTCAGACTCAGGAGTTCCACCTGCAAACAATGATGCAGGACATTGCTGCCTCTTTGTTAATGGAATTTGAAAAATGGGTTCTTCAGGTGGAATCTGCCGGAACTATTTTGAAGACACCTCTAGATTCTCAAGCCAGTCTCAGCTCAGAGGAGGTTCATATTTAGGTGTCTTGAGAATTAAAATCAGTATTTCCACATTTTTAGAGTTTCAAGTGTCAATGAATATGATCTGTGAAAAAGGGTGGAACTTAATCATCCTTTTTTGTTACAAAAACCTCAGGTAATGAAGGCGAAAAAACGAAGACTTGCTCGTGCACAGAAGACCATTGGAGATTATTGTTTGTTGGCAGGGTCACCAGTTGATGCCAATGCTCATTATTCTACTGCGTTAGAACTTGCCAGGCTCACTGGGGATTTTTTTTGGTATGCTGGGGCTTTGGAGGGTAGTGTGTGTGCCTTACTAGTAAGTGAGCTTTCTTCTTACCAAAACTGACAAATTTATCAATAATTGACAAGAAACAGATATAACATTCGCCTATGTTACGTAACTCATTATAGGATTATTAGTTTCTTCACTAAAACACTCCTTGAAATTGTAATTTCACAAATGAATAGGAGTGTGTTACTGTTTAGTGCTTCAATCATGAAACCCAACATTTCGTTATAATTAACTTAGATGAAATTGTGATTTTCTATATTGCGTGTTTGACACCATTCTTTAATAAATGTTCTTTATAAATAAGTCAACTATTGATTTTTGGAATGTTGAATTCCTTGTTTCCGCTTTTGCAAGTGAAAAGAATGATGAGTAAATATACTATAATTCGATGTAGAATTTGTGCAGTATGCTTTGTTTAAACTTTCACAAGGTGTGATATTACACAAATCCGCCTCAAAGGAGAAAAAAAAAAGCAAACATGTTTGCTTAGCCATGACTTCTTGTCTTCAATCCAAAGTTTTCAAGTTAGAGAAATGGCATCTAATTAGTTAGTGACTTTAACACGAGTTCTTTGTTCTTGAAGTGCTTATAATTTAGGTTTTTGGATATCGTGCCCATGTAGCAACAAGTAAATACTGTATGCTAGTACTTGAACATAAAAGAAAGTCAACTGAAATCGTACAAGAAAAGTGGTGTGGGGTGTCAGAACTTGGAAACTTCCTTCAAGATTGTGAACCATATTCATATGCAATGAAGCTGGCTCATGCCTGCTCAATGAGGATTGACATGGTAGTTTGTTATTCTCCTCTCTTAGAGAGTGTATGCATTAGCTTCTCAAAAATAGAGTATAAGCCGCTTCTATAAGGGTAGTATTCTTTTTCTTTGTCAAACTAGCTTCTTCTTATGGCTTATAAGCTGAAGAATGAGAAGTTGGGTACCTCCAGTTTATTTTTTCAGCTTTTAAGCGACTTGTGAGTTGGAACTTGCAAGTTGAGTTAACCAAACATTCCTTGGAGCACTTTGAGACTTATAAGTTAGTTTGACCAGCTTATAAGTTAATCCAAACTCCCTCATAATCTTTTATTTCATTGCTTTGGTGAACTAACTTGCAATTACAAGCAGGTGATTGACAAGAAAAATTCATACAAATCTATCATCTATCAAATGTTTGATAGTTGTGAAATGTGACTAGTGAGACTTTATTTTTGGTATCAAACATTAAGATATGAATGCATGGACTCTAGTGTCCTGCCTGGTAATAGATGACTGCGATAATCTGAAGTCCAAACTAGTAAACTAATCTAAACTCTAAAGTCGAAACTATTAAACTACTGTTTCCTTTACAAATCTATTAGACGTGCAGGATTCAGTAAACCAGATGGTCTGAGTAGTTGTTTGGGTTTGTTTCTCTTTAATCTCTTGCTTACTCATTGGTCCATGGTAGATACTTGTAAGCTTCCTTAACATGCATGCAGTTTATTTTACATGAGTCTATGTCTGTACTAATTGTGGTACCCTCTGTTATCAGATGGATCGGATGGGTCAAAAGGATCCATCTTTAGAGGAGGAGGTTAAATATCGGTACAATAGTGTGATCGCCCATTACCGCAAGTCATTTATTCAAGATAATTCTCAGAGGTAATGCTTTCTAGCCAGTTTGGTTCTGTTGCTTCTACTTTAAACTGAATGGCAGTGCATTTGATAAAGTAGATATGATGCTCTTTGTTCTTTTCTGATGTACTATCCATTAATATTTTGTTACTTCAAGGGATTGGGATTCATTCATGTAAAGTATTGAGCTCCCACACTAAAGGGTCCACCTTTTTAGTTGGGTTTGACATTTGCTGATATCTGTTGCTTTGTTTCTCTCTCTGAGCAATGTGGGTCTTCAGTCCTCAACAAATATTTCAGTATCTTTAACCATAACTAAGGTGTAACTCTGGCCTCACAGTTAAAATAATCGAAATCCCATTTCGCTACAATTATCAAGTACCAAGTTTCAAGCGTAGTTATGAATATATTTTATGCAAGTTTATAGAATGTTTGCCTCATAAGTATAACTACAGGTCTGGTGCTCAACAGTTGTAGTGCACTTAAACATAAGGTGGATACTTTTTGGTAATTTTGTGAAAAAGAGAAGAAAGAATCTTGTATATTACTTTGTATAATAGTCACCAAACAGGGAGCGAGGAACTGAGGCACTACAAGCAAAACAAGATACAGTGAAGATATTTAGTTGTTAGGAGTAAGAAGATATGGACAAGAAATATTAAGTGGGTATCCGAAAGGCAAGAGAAACAAGAATCGGTGAAGATAAGGTTTATTTATTTCAAAAAAGGTGTTGAGCTCTAGAACTCTAATATCATTAAGAAAAGCTTGAATTGAGATGGAAAAACCACTAGAAAACTTCCTTTAGCAAATGAATTCAAAGTAATAATATTTTCCTTGTGTATCTAAAGCTACATAATTTTGGCAATGCTACCAATTTCCATGTGCACATGGGTTCAGCATCATTATACATTCTTATGGCATATTTTGATTTTATCAGCTTTCATTTTTTTTACACCAAACGTTCCTTTTCATTTTTAGATATTTTCTATATATTGCCTTTGTAGGTTTCATTCCTGCTTTGTGTCCCAATGTTCATGTCAACAATTTTTTCCTAATATATTGTGCGCAGAGTCTCCCCCTTGACCTTTGAACTTGAAGCTATTTTGAAGTTGGCAAGGTTCCTTTGCAGGTAAACTTTTTGTTGAATCTTCAGTGCTGCAGTAATTTCATAGGTGTATATTGTTTACAATTTATCCAGTAGGACATTTTGGATAAACTCCCATGACCTCCTGGACTGTCATATGTATGTATTTATTTATTTGTTATTTATTTAATTATTTATAGTTGGCATGAGTATCCTTAAGATTGTCATGGGCTCCTAATGTTCAAAAGGTCTACAAACTGAGATAATATTTGCTTATGCCACCTGACAAGTCCGAGTAAGTGATTAAGTGCTGGTAGACAGTGCTTGTAATGGTAGTAGTTGATCTAGGGGTAATGTAGCACTGTGTTTATATCTTTGGGTGGTTGTTCTTAAGCCTTGACCTCATAACTCTTGTTATGGGCTAGAACTAGGAAACCTAATTAACTCAATCCTAATATGATAGGAAAACCTGAATTAATCAAATCCTATTATAACTAAACAACCCTAAATTAATCAATTCTAATACAATTAAGAATCATAGCATCTTAATCCAATTCTAATACAATTGAGAATCATAACACTAACCTTGTCATTTTAGATATTGGCTAACATCTGGAGTCCCTAGAAGATCGATTGTGTGGTATCAAGAAAGGATTAAGCAATGAGACTGAAAATTCAAAAACATGTGTGTGAAGTAGTTTTTTCGTGCTAAATAATATGCAACATAACAAGTTTTTCCAACATATTTATTTATTTATTTTGTTAAATTAAATTTTTGATTAAACATATTGAGTAGTAGAAATCCATATAAACTCAAGTCTAAAACTCTTGGAGGCATAAACTAGTTCTTTATCTATATTTATTTTAGTAATTAACTGATTTTGTTAACTTAGTTCCCATGGTAAAAAGTGAAGCTGGACTGACAGGTCAGTTAATAGGGTTATGAATATCCATCTCAGTTGACCAGTCCACCATTTTTTCAAATTGTAGATATGGATGCCTGTGTGTTCATACATATAACATACTTTTCACCGTGCTTAATGTTAGTGTCCTGAACTGTCCTCTTTTACATGGCTCTGAGAGGTAATTGTTATTAGTTTGAGTTTTTTTACAGAAGGGAGCTGGCCAAAGAAGTGGTGGAGTTGTTAACGGCTGCTGCTGATGGTGCGAAATCTTTGATTGATGCCAGTGATAGGCTCATATTATATATTGAAATAGCTCGTTTATATGGGACTCTTGGCTATCAGCGGAAAGCTGCTTTTTTCTCTAGACAGGTAGCACAGTTGTATTTGCAACAAGAAAATACATTGGCGGCTATCAGCGCCATGCAAGTCTTGGCAATGACGACTAAAGCCTATCGTGTTCAAAGTAGAGCATCCCTTTCTAAAGATTTTCTTCCCAATGTGAGTTTACAGGTCCAAATCAAAGAAAAATCTATAGATCAGTATTGAATCATGTACACTCTTATCCTTAACACAGAGGTAGTGTTTCAATAAGGATTTTTCTTACTTGGGATGGGAATAGAAAATGGGATTGAGATTCCCATAGTTGATTTTTGGATTAAAATGAACATATTCACCTTAACCTTCTTGTTCTCTATTTCTTTCCCTTTCCTAGGTTATTTGAACATTTTAAGTCATAATCATGTTTCTCTAGGAAAACACATGAAAATGGCTAAAAAATTACCCCAACTGTGAACCAGAAGACCAAGTTGTGAATTTTTATCTGCTCTCTAATTTTTCGAGTTGAAAAATAACATTTACAGCATTTTGTTTATTAATGAATTGCATATTTTTGTTTCTTCATGAAGGATACTGGAGTAAACCATGCTGATGCGGGGAAAGTGCATCACCATTCTGTAGTTTCACTGTTTGAGTCTCAATGGAGCACACTGCAGATGGTTGTATTAAGAGAGATACTGCTATCTGCTGTCCGTGCTGGGGATCCTCTTTCTGCCTGGAGTGCTGCAGCTCGCCTGCTAAGATCATATTATCCTCTAATAACACCTGTCGGGCAAAACGGTCTTGCTAGTGCACTTGCAAATTCAGCTGAGCGGCTGCCTTCAGGGACTCGCTGTTCTGATCCTGCCTTACCATTTGTCAGGTATTTGTCAAGTGGTATTGTTAGTTGGTAGTCAAGGTTATCAGAATGCTGTTTCAATGTGGAATTTCTTGATGCCTCTCTTTGAAAAGCCTTCTATTCATTTGCTTACTTCCTCTTTATGCATTTAATATAAGTTTTTTCTTATATCTAGAAAGTTAATAGGCAAATACAGTGTGGGGATTTTTGAAGTGAACTGTTTTTTTTGTTACCCTACTGCTTGAAGAAATTAAACATATTTACAAATTAATGTTATTGCTTCCAGGTTGCACTCTTTTCCTCTCCATCCTTCACAGATGGACATAATAAAACGCAACCCGGCTAGAGAAGATTGGTGGGCCGGATCTGCTCCTTCTGGGCCTTTTATCTATACGCCATTCAGCAAAGGAGAACCAAATAACAGCACTAAGCAGGAGCTTATTTGGATTGTCGGGGAACCAGTCCAGGTTTTAGTTGAGTTGGCGAATCCATGTGCCTTTGACTTAAGGGTCGATAGCATATATCTATCTGCTCATTCTGGAAAATTTGATGCTTTTCCGATCAGTGTAAATCTCCCTCCTAATTCATCAAAAGTGATCACCCTGTCAGGAATCCCTACTTCAGTGGGACCCGTGACTGTTCCTGGATGCACGGTTCATTGCTTTGGTGTTATTACTGAACATCTTTTTAAGGATGTTGACAATCTGCTTCTTGGGGCAGCACAAGGGCTAGTGCTTTCTGACCCTTTCCGATGCTGTGGGTCTGCGAAATTAAAGAACATAGTAGTTCCAAATATTTCAGCTGTACCACCATTGCCATTGTTAGTGTCACATATTGTAGGTGGGGATGGTACTATCGTTTTATATGAAGGCGAAATTCGTGACATATGGATAAGCCTGGCTAATGCAGGTACAGTTCCAATAGAGCAGGCACATATATCATTTTCAGGGAAAAATCAAGATTCTGTTATTTCGGTTGCATATGAAACATTAAAATCTGTCCTTCCTTTAAAGCCTGGAGCAGAAGTTACCATACCAGTTACTTTGAAAGCCTGGCAGCTTGGCTTGGTAGATCCTGATATCAGTGCTAATAGGAATGCCTCTGCAAGTACGGCAAGACCCCCCAAGGATGGGAGCAGTCCAACATTAATGATACATTATGCAGGTTTGTTACATGATATAATTGTTTAATTGTATTTCTACTCTCCTGTGTGCATTTATTTTTTCCCCTTTCTTTTTATGGATGGTCTTTAAATTCAATTATAAGCCTAATAGTATTACAGACAACGACCAAAACCTTATCTTCATCTTAACCTTTCATTATGTTTAAGGCTTCCAGCCTTTGTGTCCCATGAGCTTCCTGGCTCTGTTCTGTTTGCTATACAATTGGTTCTGTTTCACAATTCGAATTTGGAAACAAATAGGATTTGAATAGTTTCTGTCAGCTTGTATCTTTATTTTAAATGTGTTGAATTTCAGAATGTATTTAAGTCTCTCAATAATAGTTTCTATTCACAGTGAGTTGATTTTTAGTATGAGTCTATATCATAAAGCTTGATTTTCCTCATGGTTTCATCCATGTCATGATTTCATGTCGTGGAACAGTTGACACACTTCTCCCAATTGCATTACCAAATTTTCTATTTGCCACAACCATCTTTTGCTGACTTCTGCTCTGAATTTTATATATTGAAAGAGATTTCCATTGAAATAACGTAACTTCATCCGTGCATTCTCTTTCCGGCGATTGTTATCCCAGCCTTGAATTTTTGTATCAAGGGAAACATTTGAATTCTCTTTCTGTATTTATAACTATATGAGTATGAGTATCACTTCATTTGTATACACATGTCTAATCTACCATGCTATAATGACTCATTCTTGTAACAACCCCACAAACTTGTAATAGAATTTTATTAGATCTCCTCTTCGGCTACTATTTAGATCCACAATAGTCAAGTTTTCTATGTCCTGTGCCTATGTTTGTTTTTTTAATATTCTTTGGTTAATTCAGTTTGAAGTGCTTACTGCGTTCTTTTTTCTTCACAGGGCCACTCGAAACGTCTGTAGATACGTCAACTAGTGGATCAGTTGTGCCTCCCGGTAGACGGCTGGTTCTTCCCTTGCAAATGTGTGTTTTGCAGGGCTTGTCCTTTGTGAAGGCACGCTTGCTTTCAATGGAAATTCCTGCACATGTTGGCGAGGATCTCCGTAGTCCAGTTTATTCCGACACTAGCTCTAAGAAAGAAACCATTATTACCGAAAACAAGATTGACAGATTGGTAAAGATTGATCCTTATAGAGGAAGTTGGGGACTGCGTTTTCTGGAACTTGAGTTATCTAACCCAACTGATGTTGTATTTGAAATTAGCGTGTCTGTCCAGTTGGAAAACTCAAACAGTGAAGATAACATATACTCTGGTCAAGATGCTGCTGAATATGGCTATCCTAGGACTAGAATTGACAGGGATTACTCTGCAAGAGTACTGATTCCTCTCGAGCATTTCAAATTACCCATTCTTGACGGTTCATTTTTTCTGAAGGATACTCAGGCTGATGGGACCACAGTTGAGAAAAGTTCAAGCTTCTCAGAGAAGAGCACCAAGGCTGAACTTGACGCCTCTGTAAAGAACCTGATTTCTAGAATAAAGGTGAGGTGGCAATCAGGACGAAACAGCTCCGGGGAATTGAATATAAAGGATGCTATACAAACGGCCCTTCAGACATCTGTGATGGATGTCCTGTTGCCAGACCCATTCACGTTTGGTTTCAGGCTTGCTAGAAATGGTGCCAAGAATGTTGTGGAACTACGTTCACCGAAAGATTCTGGTGGTTCTGTATCCAAAGATTCTGTTTCCACACATGACATGATTCCTATGGAGGTTGTAGTTCGCAATAACACTAGGGAAACCATCAAAATGAATCTTAGCATTACATGCAAAGATGTGGCTGGAGAGAACTGCATTGAGGGTACCAAGTCTACTGTCTTATGGGCCGGTATGTTTCTTTAACCCAGTTTACCTTTCTGTAATAAGTGCATGCTTTTCTTTATGATGTCATTGATCAATGGTTGTTTTGATTTATTCAGTTCCCTCAATGTGTAGGTACATTGATTGGTAGTTCTGCTCAATGATAAAAATGCCCTTGACCCTAATCTCAAAAATTACCATTTTTTCGTCTTTTTAATAGTTTATCTTTTAAGGAGTCTTTTTACATCTACTCAAAATGTTTTTGGTACTTATGAAGTCTTTATTGAGGTTAGGGTCGAGGACATTTTTCGTCATTTTTTTTTGAGGAAAATGAGCTGTGTAATTTTTTAAAAGAGCTGAATGTAAAAGTTTAAAGTTGGTGATAGTTAGGTGCGAAAGGTGTATAGCTCACCATAGATATCTGCAATTAACCCTTTTTTATGGTGTCATTGATCAGTGGTTATTTCGATTTATTCATCACTCTTTAGTTTTTAGGCACATTGTTAGTTTTAGGGTAATGCTCCTGGGTTATTTTTAGGCACAATATTAGTTGGCATGTAAAGGTATCAAAATCCTTTTTAGGCACATATCGGTTATATTTAGTGTAATTACTGATGAGCATATTTGTGTGGTTTCATCTCGATGTGTACCAGGTACATTGAGTGGCATGAGCATGGAGGTTCCCCCACTTCAAGAAGCCGAACATTCATTTTCGTTGTATTTTCTTGTTCCTGGCGAGTACACGCTCGTGGCAGCTGCCCGGGCGGACCCCCCCTGGGGGCCCCTGCCGTTATTGACGATGCTAATGACATTCTGAGGGTCCGTGCAAGAGCGGAGTCGCTTGACGAGCCCATATTTTGCCGCGGGCCTCCGTTTCATATCTGTGTTGTGGGTACTGCTTGAGTTTTTTGTTTTGTAACCCAGTTTGACAAAGTTTCCAGTTGAAAATGTCACTCTGCAGCTCATTTCTGGAGAAGCTGCTTATTCACGGATCTGTGATTCTAATGACTTCTGGGACTATTTACTTGTTCTACCATCAGGGAGTTCTACACTTGTGGATCCCAAGGACGATTTGGACTTGTAAAAACTATCAAAGATTTATATATATATATCAGTTGAGTGTGAGTAAGTTTAAACATGATATAACAGAATGATTCGATCCAGATCCCAGAACCTAATGACTCAAGTTCCGAAGTACCCTTGTTGTCAGGTGAATTGTGCACATATGATATTTGATCTAGGTACTTCAAATTTGTCAGATGTTGTAATTTTGAAATGGAGTTGTACATTAGTTTGAGTCTTACAAGGGAAATTTGACATTTAGTTAACACTTCATTTTGGACAATTACCTAAGATACACAAATAGGTAGAGACAATATATTTTCTCAGATATCAACTTTGCTAATTCGCCTTACTTTTAATTACACTCAAATGAACAAAAGGAAGGTGACATATCCTTGTAAAAGCTCAATTCTCGTCCATACATTTCCAATGTGGCGACAATCCTAAGCTTCGATTTCATCGAACCCTCTGCCTCCAATTCATCGAAACAGTTCAGCTGACTACAAGCCTCTCTGGCGACGGCGGCAACCTGTCGGAGAAGGTTCTGAAGGGGGAAGAGAGACTGTCGTCCTCGAAATTAAGCGCGTAGCTCATTGGATCGTAGCTGAAGGCGCCGCGGCTCCTTCTCCCGACGGGGGTCCCGGGGATCAAAGGC
>JAYMSV010002573.1:0-10938 GCA_036897745.1 Erodium moschatum
AAATACCCAATCAATACCCTACCCGATCGGGTAGGGTAGGTCGGGTACCCATCGGATTCAGGTTATTTTTCCATCCCTAGACGCAACTGAATTGAATCACCAAGAAAGAAGAGCTTGACCTTGGTGGGTGATGCAGTCCACGTATCCGAAATACGTCGGTGTCTAATTTCGATATTTTACAAACGTTACTGATCTTGCATAATTTAATAGGGTCACACAAAAAAAGTTTGGTGACACCTGAGAATATAAGAAAAAGATATTTCAAACGATCGACCCACACCTTCTTCCCAAACCATAATAAATAAAACCGAGACCATCACTTTTTTTCGAACGTGAGCACGAAACGTAAAATACGAAAAAATGTATTTGAAAAACTCGAACTAACTAGTAAGGGTTTGATTTGGGAATGGATTAATCGGCGTAAAACGACAATTATGTGGAATTCCAATCAATTGGTCCTCTGTTTTTCTGACAATAGCATGTGGAAATCCTATGTTTTATAAAAGACATCACATGGAGTTATGTTGCAACTCTCTATTATTGCACCAATCCATTTCATGCCAACACTTTCTTTCAATTTAAGCTAACCTTTTCTCTATGTTAAATTAAATAAACACATGATATAAGTAGGGGCCGACATTGATCGGTTACCCGACCATTTGCCCTCCTCACAAGACCAACTCGGTAATACCGGTTTTCGGGATTTTCAGACCAACCCCGACACCTAGAGCATCTCCAGTCCTATGTTGTTCGTGCTGGATGATAGAACAAGTAAGAGAGAGAAAACAAAAAAAATATATTAAAATACTCCCAACAACCGGCGACGCATTCCGCTGGTGGTAAGCTCACTAACGACGCGAATTGTCGGCTGAAAGGAAATTGTATAGAATATAGCAGTATCCACCGACGCTATCAGCCTACCACTGGAGGTTGTGGCTGATAGTGTTGGCTGATGAGAAATTTTAGTATTTTTTTATTCGAACAGTCAACACGAACAACCAACAACGTTGTTAAGGACGGGAGATGCTCTTAGGGGTGTGTCAAAAAAACAAAACCAGGGATATAACTGAGTCCCATCCGATCCGAAAAAAACCCGGTCCAAAATCTGGCTGGCCGAAGGATCCAGATGTGGTTCCGGATCCTATACCCCAGGCCTACCGGTTTCCATGAAATAACCGGACCGGTCCAATCTAGACGAGCATCACCGACACCGAGAAGTAATATAAATCAGATCAATTGACTAGTCGGTTGGTTAGTTGTTTGAAACCAACCAACCAACCATATTCCTGTTGGGCCTCAAAATGGGCCCAACCAGTTGGGCTCAAACCGGCCCATACATACAATCGATCTAAATATAGGTCAAATTAATAAATTAGCAACCCCACTACAAATCAGGAGCAATAATATCGCCAGCCTGGCATTTCAATTCCCAGAAAATTAAAAATAGAGAGAGTTCGAGTCGAACACGGGTCTTCCGATTCCCTCAGAAACGGTGGTCCGAGAAAAAAAAAAAAACTCATGCACTAAAAAAAACCTGGCTACATTCTGGGCCCCACCTACTGCCATCTGACTCGACAATAAAAAGATAAAAAAAAATAAAAAATCGATTTTTATCTTATTTTCCGAAAAAAAATGGAAAAAATGAGAAGCTGACGTGTCACCCGCGATTGGTTATACGGTTCGTCTCCGTCTCGACAACTTCGAGGACATATACACACCCAACACTCCTCTCTTCTCTTCTTCTCTTTTTCTTCTTCCTCTGTAGAGATCGCGGAACTGTTCGTGGGTCACTACAGGTCAGTTTCAGTGTCTTCAATTCGATCCCAATGCTTCGTTTTCAATCCATTTCCTTGAAATTTCGATTTTTTGTGAAGTAATTAGTAGAATAATGTGATGGGTTGAGTTGGGTTTTAATGATGGGTTCATTGGCACATTCCAATTATTCAAAAACGAATATGCTTTTTGATCTTCTTCTTCTTCCCCAACTTGCTTTTGGCGGTTGTGGTTTTTATTTATTGGGTTTGGTTCGTCATTAATTTCTCGCTTCTGGGTTTGGTTTTGGGGGTCTTTTTGTGTGTGTGTTTCTGAGCTGGGTTTGAGTGCTCGACGACTTTAATGCTTGTTTTGTTGTTTGTTTCTGGATTTGAGCTATTGGGTACTGATTGAGTGATGGGTTTGGGGGCTTTCTGAATTTGGTTGTCGATTTTGCCCTTTCAGGTGTTGGGATTGGTGTTCTGAGTTGAGAAGAAGGGTGTTTGCAGATTTCAAAGTCTCCAAGTTTGAGACTTTGAATCCTTTGACTTGGTTGTGATCTGGGTCATAGGAGGATTTGGAATCCAGGTTGGTTTGGAGAGTTTGAGCTGATCTGGGTTCTTCATCCTCCCTCCAGGAAGTTTGTGGAGTGGCCAGTTGGGGCTTATGATTGGACTTTGAAATCTGCATTTGAGTCACTGGATTGGGGGATTATTTTGGAAGATGTACGCGGTAGGGAGGCTGGGCAGCTACATCTCCCGGGGTGTGTATACGGTGTCTGGCCCCTTTCACCCATTTGGTGGAGCTGTGGATATAATAGTAGTTGAGCAGCAAGATGGCAGCTATAAATCGTCTCCGTGGTATGTCAGGTTTGGCAAGTTTCAGGGGGTTTTGAAGACGAAGGAGAAGGTGGTCAGCATTAGTATTGATGGCGTTGAAGCCAGTTTTCACATGCTTTTGAATCATAAAGGGGAGGCTTACTTTCTCAGGGAGGTAGACGGGGGAGAAGAGGAGGAATCCGCGTTGTACCCTTTATCTTCGGGTGAAGAAGCCGATGGGCAATCTCCTGATGATAAGAGACCGTTGAAGACCCAAAGTTTCAATTTGGATGCAGTTGAATCTAGCCCAGAAGATAAGATTGATAAGAAGGTAGTGACTAGGTCTAAGTCAAGCCAGTCAAGATTCCTGGGCCTTTTTGGACGCAAGGCAGTGAAGGACGAAACTTTTCATGAAAAAGAAGAAGGTGATGCTAGTGTGGCAAGGGTAAGTTCGTTGGAGCGTGCTGAGATTGCAGCTGACCTCTTGGAGCTGCAGTGGTCGACCTCTCTATCGACTATGAAGAAAAATAAAGGTAATGTTTCCAACTTGTCTTCTCTTGGTAAGCTGGACGGTGAGGCTGATAAAGATCTGCAGATTAAAGAGGAACAAGGTTTGGACCAAGTTGTCTTACTTGAGGAGACAGGCTCTGACAACAAGCAAATTCACAGCAGTTCTGAGTTCGACTCTGAGAAACTCAAGTGTTCTGCCGAGGAAGCTAGTGTGGATATTTCATGTTTAAGAACCCACGAAAAAGTTGTTGAAACTTCTATGGCAGTGCGGGAAGGAAAATGTGAGATTGTACCCATCACATCAAGAGTGGCCGATGAAACTTATGTTGGCAATGCTGATCATGACGGTGTTGGAAACGGTTCCTTCTCTGAGATCACTGGTCCAAATTCAAGAGTGAGTACTGAAACCTGTGTTGGCAATGCTGATCATGATGGTATTGCAAATGGTGCCTTATCTGAGATCACTGGTCCAGATTCAAGAGTGAGTACTGAAACCTGTATTGGCACCGCTCATCCTTATCCTGATGGAAGTGCAAGTGGCGCCATCTCGGATATAACTAGTCCCAATTTACAGCTTGCATATTCAATTGAATTTGAAGCAAGTCCCAGCCTGAAGTTTCCTGTAGAACAAGTTTCTAACAGAACGGAATCCTCCTTACACTGTGAAATGTCTGATAGCTCCATAGTTGGGTTGGATGGTTCTGGTAAACGAACCAGTGAGGCACAGTACCCTGCCAATGGAGGATGCGGGGAGGTCCACATTAATGCTGAAATCCCAACTAAGGTGTGTATGCTGTACTGTAATATAGTATAATGAATCAATAATAGCCATAGAATCTTTGAATATTATAGTGTTCATGGTGAAAAGGTTCCTGAATATTTAGCCTGATATCTTCCTATATTATATCAAACTGGTGCCTTACAATCTGCTAATTAAGCTGTGAAAAAAATCTTAATCAGGATACAAGAACTGAACAGCTGGCTGAGGATGCTAGGTTGGAGACGGAGCTAGCGCAGCTTACTGTTAATAATTGTCACCAGAAAAATTCATCTTGCTCCTGCACGCCCGACCATAATGAGATGGACCTTAAAGAATTATCCACAGTAACAGATTCCTATACTCCAATCCTTGGATTGGACTCCAATAATGGTTCTATTGATGAGGTCCAGCCACTCGGCGTTTGCCCAATTTCCACTTCCAGGGACTCAGGTCAGCAAGTTGAAGATGAGAAAAAGGTTGTGGATGAAGGTAGCCTCCAATCTGAACTGGCTTCTAGTGATAATTCTAAAAAAATAAGTGGTGATAGTATCTCAACAGACGTAGCTAGTGTTGCAACCTCACAAAGTTCAGAAGAAGAACAATTCCTTATCGGTGACCTTGATGAATACAAACTCGATGGAGTTCAAACTGTGGAGCCAGTTTCTCCTGATCATCTGGATAAAGAAAACCATCGTCCGATCAGCCTTGAAGGCACTGAAGCAGGGCATGACTCTGTCAGTCCAAGCTACAAGGCCTATTCATCTTCAGACAAGTTCGTCAGAGAAAATCCATCAATCCACACTGAAAACTCAGTAGGCACTTCAAGAGTGAGCTCTATCCCCATTAGCATTTCAAGAACTCCGAAGGCACCTGGTGACCAAGTTGGGCAGCTGGGAGAATCAATGCCTAATATGTGGTTCCAAATTGACAATTTAGATAACCATATGAGTGCTTCTCTTCCTTTAAGCCACTCTTTGGATGCAAATTCCAAATCCTTGAAGTGGACATTACTCGGTAAAGATGATAGCTGTGTAAATTCAAATATACAGAGAGAAGAACAGCTAGCAAAGGAGCAGCTGAATATTGAGTATACCCAGAGTCCAGGGGAGCTGAACTCTACTTCTGCCAGTCCTGAAGCTGGTAAGGGAACTTTAATATGCACTCATTTACTATATTCATTTTCAGTAGAAATGATCTGTCAGGAGTCGAGCACTCATGATCGAAAAGCATATAACTTATAATCACACCGTTAAAGTTGAAGAAAAATGTATCCTAGCTTTTTTTTCTTCTGCAACTTGTTTGGTAATTAGTTTTCTTCTTCTTCTGAGTATGTATATCAAACACATTATTTGAAGGGAGGTGGTTGTTTATGCTTCTGAAGCATGACATGTAAAAATTGGTTATAGGTGTATATTGTTCAATAGGTCCTTCTGGTTTAAGGATGACAGTTGTCAAAACTGATGGCATGACCCTTGGAACTAATAAGCACCTCTTGTGTTAGGGATGCCTTCACCCGGAGGAAAACAAGAATCTGAATCAGAAGGCACAATGGCTGTTGACGGAGATGAGAAACCTAGTGATGGAGACCCCTCGAAACCCACTTTGGTTTCCAATGGAAGTTGGAAGCTTTGGCCTTTCTCTTTCAGAAGAACAAGGTCGGGAAAGGCTAAACAACCAGCTCCAGGTGAGGCCAGATTTCCCGAGGATGAGAATGCTACAGAGAGCACTGATGGCACATGGGAAAAAACAGATGAACTTAGACCCAAAAGGTTTAAAAAGATATTTAGAGCAAATACACCAACCTCTGAAGAGCTGTCATCTTTGAAGCTACGGGAAGGGAGGAACACCATAACCTTCACATTCAAGACTGGAATGCTTGGAAATCAACAGGTCCTATACTGTTGACTCTTCTGCCCAAGATTTTTCTTTTTATTGCTGGGAATTACTTCTTTCCATCTGAAAATTTGTCCAATTTCCTGATTTCTTCTAACATTCTTAATATCAAATTGTGTTGCAGGTTGATGCTAGAATTTATTTGTGGAAATGGAACACTCGAATAGTCATCTCCGATGTAGATGGGACCATTACCAAGTAAGGTTATTATAATTTTGAACAATGAAAAAGATTTTATCTTTTGTAACATATATCCTATTTCTTGTGTAGTGCATTAACTTTATGTTTATATGAAATGTGCAAAAATGAACTGCACTTTCTCAAAATTGATTCAAATTAAGTAATAAAATTTCCAAGCCAACAACAATTCAAGTTTTCTCTCACACTATGATAAAGCGTGCTGAAAGTGTGGGATTTCTTGTCCTCGCCTACTTATACTTTTCTGTTTTCACTTTCTTATAACAGATCAGATGTTCTCGGTCAGTTCATGCCTATGGTGGGGATAGATTGGTGTCAAATAGGTGTTGCACATCTCTTTTCAGCCATCAAGGTTTGTTGCATTCACATATCCTCTCTATAATATGTTGGTGAAATTTATATTTTTTGTGGAATGAACACAACATGTCAAAACCAATGGCACAGCTAAAAGAAATAGTCACGGGGTGAACTCCATAATTATAGTGAGGAGGCCTCATTATTTGTTACCATGAAGATCCATTCTATCATCATGCTGGCATTATTCTTGATATGCAATTCATCATTTATTTGCCATGGAATGCTTTACAGGATTGGCTATAGAATGAAAAAAAGGTTTTCTTAATTGTGCATGGCATGCTAATGAGTTGTGACAATGACATTGTTCTTGTGTTTGCAGGAAAATGGGTATCAATTGCTTTTTCTAAGTGCTCGTGCTATTGCTCAGGCCTATCATACGAGACAATTCCTTCTCAACATTAAGCAGGTCAGTGCACTACTGTGGATCAGTAACTGTTATGTTTATTTCTCTGACTTAGTGTTAACAGCTCTTTATCTCTGTACATGTGAAGGATGGGAAGGCTTTGCCAGATGGTCCAATTGTTATATCCCCAGATGGTCTTTTTCCTTCTTTATATCGAGAAGGTAACTCGTGTCTGTGTTATTGTAACGGAATATGTTAGCTAATACCCAATTAGGATATCAAATTATCACTAAATCCACATTATTTCAATGTGGGATACTTCAACACTCCCTTCACGTCTAAGCCCATGAATAAATAATATGAACAAGGAGTAAGCACAAACTGGTTAGAGACCCAATGTCAAACAAGGTTTATGATACCACGATTGTGTTTTTTTGTTAAATCAGAGTCCACAACTAAAAAGTCAACCTTGTTAAAAAAGCCTTTATGTGTAGTCTTTTTTTTCTTCCTATTTTTATTCGACGCAAGACTTAGTACTTCAACACTTCCCTCACATGTAGACTGGACTTTCACACGTGGGTCATAGCAAGCAACTTATTTACAACGGGAGGGGACAAATGAGCCACATGGCTAATAACGTCCACAATCCCAAATCAACCCGACTCTTATATCATCTTAAATTTAAATCCAAAAAATGTAAGCCATTAGGTTGGTGACCCAACTAGTATATTATGTAATCACTAAATCCACTTTTTTCTAATCGCAGTGACAACTTCCACATGAGCAAAAATTGCAGTTGTTCAACTTTTATTATATAGGGAAAGGAAACCCTCTTGTGGTTCAAACTACAAACCATTGGAAATTATTGTACGTTGGAAAGGAAACTTGTTCAAAATTTGTTAAATTTTTTCCAATATTTAGATTGGAAAACTGGTTAAGGATGTGGTGGGAATTTGTTTTCATTTTATTGGGACTTTTTGAGCGGTTAATCTCATCCCTTTATCGTCAATCCAATGATTGAGGGGGTTCTTAGTTTGCACCATAAGGTGGTTTGTACCTAAATATTAATCTATCTATATATAGTGTCTTGGTCATGCTATGTCAATTAGGGAGCCTCTAAAGTCCAAGCACTGTTTAACATAATTATTGCCGGTTGGGACCCTTTTGTTGTTAAAAATTCTATCATTTATGCGAAAATTTCATACAAACATTCAGTATATTTTAAAATGCTCCACTCTATATTGTGCTATTTCTATTACATTTTTGCCACGTCATTAAATTACAAGCAGTAGTTATGTAAGATATTTGAAACTTATCTGGGATTGAGTACACGTTTCAATTACGAGCATGGGTATTATAGTATCCCTAACCATATCCTTCAAAGTATGTATTAGAGCAAAGATACTACTAGTTGGTAGCATATAACACATTATAATGTCTCAAAAGAGCTTATCAACATTCTTGGTGCGTTTTGGGTCCCCAGTTCTGTTTCTTTTGGTAAAGTCAGCTAATACATCCGCTATGATTTTGCAGTTATCCGAAGAGCTCCACATGAATTCAAGATAGCGTGTTTAGAGGTTAGCATCCACTGTGATTTATTTGTGACAAGCTTATTCTGGCTCAACCAATATATGTGTTAACCAAGAATAGTAATTGTTACCACTAAGAACACCTCACTCCAAGACACGCTAGTAGAAGATGAACCAGTGTAATTTTGAGTACATTTTTATCCAAATATTTTGGTGGGCTGAAAAAGAATGAAATCGTAACATGCAATCATGATAGAATTTGAAAACAACCTTGCTTACTGTTGCAGCTGAACTTTGAATTATGGTTAAAAGTGGCTTTGGATGTGATGCCATTTCTTATTTTGCAGGATATCAAAGCGCTATTTCCTCATGATTGCAACCCATTCTATGCTGGTTTTGGAAACAGAGACACAGATGAAGTTAGTTACCTTAAAGTCGGGATCCCTAGAGGAAAGATCTTTATAATCAATCCCAAGGTAATTTCAAGCTCTTCTGGTTCAAGAAACTGCACTCTAAGCTTACTTGTCACGTTATGCCAAACTCTACTGTGGTGGACTTGAGCTTGCAGGGTCAGGTTGCTGTGAGTCGCCGTGTTGCCACAAAATCATATACTTGCCTTCACGATCTTGTGCATGACATGTTTCCACCCACCGCAACTGAGCAGGTTTGCTTTACAACCATTTCGTGTCCAATTTTGCCATTGTAATTAAGTTGTTTCACAAAGCTAAGGGGTAATTGCAAAAAAAAGTACACTGAGGTATTCACATTTTGCAAATTGTGGCCCTCTTCTGTGATAATTACATAAAAGTGCTATGAACTTGTCTTTTTGTTGCACTTTGTCGAAATTTGTTTCAAAAAGTAAAAAATACCGAGTTTTCACCTTCCTTAGTTTTCTTCCTCTTTAAACTCAAGGGTAAAATTATAATAAAATAAATTTACACTGCAGCAGAAAGACAGGTTCAGGGTACTTATTTTGCAATTATCAAACAAAAGGGCTACGGTTTGCAAAAAGTGAACACCTAGAAAACCCCGACCCTGAATTATTTTGCATTAGGATTGATTCAGTGTACTTTCGATCATTGATGCACAGTTCGCTATCAATATCCATTTCACCCTAATTCCATCAATCCGATAACCTTGCATGTATAGGATTCTGTAACAAAGGCACTATCCCTGATTTTCATCTACAGTGAATTATTTTCCCACTCAACCGATGGGTTACTTGTCAATTTTTGATTGGTTACAGGAGGACTTCAACTCATGGAATTTCTGGAAATTGCCGCCTCCAAGTATTGATATGTGAGTCAGGTGTAAACTATTGCCTTACCTTCTGAACACAGATCGAGCGGACTAGATGCTAGTGTCATTGTGTTGTAATTACATGCAGGCAAGTTCCGATCTCATCACTTCTTGCTTAATCAGGAATGAAATCACAGTACCAAGTCTTAGTAATCGTTTTAATCTTACAGGTTGTTGAGTGATGAGGGCTGACGGAATAAATACGTCGAAACAACTTTTACCTTGCAGATATATGAAGCAGAAGATAATTAGACCTTTTTTTTGGTTCCAACTGTAATTTTGTACAGAACATTCATGTGATTCCACAAACAAGTTGTTCGAGTTAGCAGCTGCTGATAATCTTCGGAAGAAAATAGGTCTTGTGATGCCCGGAAGTGGTGATATGTACTATAAATACTCTACATTTTGTTATGTAGGAGGGACAGATATTACATTCCAATCCGTAGTCAATCATATCTCCGGTAGGAGCAGTTCACGACGGTCAGTAAATAAATGTATGAACTGCCCACTTGGGTTAACCTGACGGTAAAGAGCTCTCTCATGTTCTTACCTCTCCTTGATGTTACAGGTTCGAATCTTAGTGGGTGAACGATGGATTATGTTATGGTAGGATTTTCGTGTATTTTCCTCTGATCGAGAATACGGAAAAGCAAGTTACAGTGCACACTGTTTTAGAATAATGGCCTAACTTCCGTTCTTTTTATAAATAATTAGAAGTCTACTTTGTAGGTTGTACTCTTTTTTGTTGTTTAAGTGTTAATTCTAGAGTATGTGATTTGTTGAGGCCGAAAGTAATGTCGGCTTGGAATTAAATACTTATTTATGGAAGTTCTTTTTTCCTTTTCTGAAGGAGAGCGAATAAATTCCTGAGAGCAATCTTGTGATAATCATCAGAATGGGTCCATAAAACATAAAATAGTTCTATGACCCCTTGTTCCTCTGATTGTAGTCTCTCCTCGACCATGTGCCCTACAATAACGGTATGCTCTGTCCCAAGATGCCTCGGAGACCATCCCACGAGGCGGTTAACCCGAGGCGCCCGTTCGGATCTTTAAGATCTAAACCGGGCGCCCACATCTCGCCCACAAACCGTGCACACACCACCCTTTCTTCATCTCTCAACCCATGCTCTCACCTATATCGACATCTGATGGCTTTCTGGCTCTCCAAAGGGGGCTCGGGGCCATATCTCTATCAGTGGATGAAGAACAAGTGATCGAGGTGTCCCTCGAGCGACGGATGACGATCGAATTTGTAGACATGACTACTCCTCATGTCTTGTCCGTAAAACCTCAAGGCTCTCAGTGAGCTCATGGCGGGCACATGGGGTGTGGGAAGCATCGTGGCCAAAGATCTTGGCCATGGGGTCACGAGGTTCTAATTTTCTTCTGAAGAAGCGAAGGATCGGATACGTAGTGAGGAGCTCTGGTGCTTCAAGCGGGCTCTGTTCATTAGAGCACGTGCAGCGGACAGGCCCGG
>JAYMSV010002574.1:0-10937 GCA_036897745.1 Erodium moschatum
AATGGCATGGTTTTGGAAATTTGATGATAACTGAAGGGTATTTTCGACCTTTTACGTCATTTGGATGGAAAATTAACCGTGATAGTTAGCAGGAGGTTATGTGTCATTTTCCCTGAATAATATTCAAATATCTAGTTAAAAGGAATTGATAAACTAATCTCATATAAATTATATTTGATTGATAATGCCGAGAGTTTGTCGAGAAAGAGTTTTTTTTTTGAATAACAAATTTTGTTTTATTAAAAACCAAGCCTTCGAAGTAAAGGACAAGGACAGGGCAGTACCTCAAAACAAAAGGAGTCAAAGTCCCCAAAAGAGAAACCTTTGGTGTAAGTTACCACCCAAACAAAAGAGTCAATAGAAAACAAACTCTCACTACTAAAGAACCCACTACATGAGCAGCGGCCAACCAAACTATCTAACACTTGAGGTGAAACCACCCAACTAACAGGTAGTTAAACCACAAGACAGCGAGGTTCAGAGGCAATGAAATAATACCTGCAACTACCCTTCCCAGCCTGCAGACAAACCAAAACAGAGGCAACATGAACCTCAAAGACACAGAAGGAGAAGGGAATTAAAGAAAGGGAACCTTAAAACACTCGGCCTAAGCATAAAGACTACCCACACACCAAGAAAATAAAAGTACAACACAGAGAAGCTTATATTACTACCCCCACACCAGAATGTCAAACAACCAAGAGATCAAGACCTTAATAAAAGATGCAACTCTCACCCAAACCACCCAAGACCCACCCCAAACCCAGAGAAAAGTACCCCAAAAGAAACCAAACAGAGACAACAAAGCAGTGCCTTGGACTTCAAGAAACTAGAGAGGAAGAACCTAGCAAATAAGTTGAGATGGTCTGTTCCTCAGAGAGCATAACTGAGGATTGTTCATCCATTCTAAAAATGAGAATGACCGATCCTTTTTTTAATTTAGCCCACAATAACTAATAGGAGTCATGTTGAATAAGCTGAAGAATAATGTCAGGATGATCCAAAACACCATTGAAGATGACTTTGTTCTTGTATAACCAAATCCTCCACATGATAATAGAGGCTAACATATTCTAATGAGTTTTAGTATTGTGGGGACCCAAGTGATTCCAAGCTATAAACCAATACTTGATGGATTCAGAAGCAACATAACTAATTCCCCACCAATTTAAACAAGAGTTCCGAATCTCCAGAGATATACTACAACCAAGAAAAATATGACCAAGCTCTTCTGGTTCTTCATGACAAAAAGGACACCGAATATTCACTGAGAAGATCCCTCTAGCCCCTAAAAAACATTTAGTAGGCACAACCTGCATACACACTAACCAGGCAAATGCTGCAACTTTTGGTGGGAGAATAGGAGCCCATAAAAGTTGGGGCCAATTAAGATTCTGATCAAATTGATCATCAAGAAGTTGATACATCTTATGGACTGAGGACCCTCTATGATCAGCCAGCCAAGACACCCTATCATCCCCTTCAGTAAGACTAATAATTGTGTTGATCAATTGACATAATAAAAAGAATTGGTCCCATCCCCAACCCATGAGGTCCCTTCTAAAGTAAACAACCCAGTCCCCCTCAAACCAGCACTGTGATACCAAGGCAGATTTCTGAGTACTAAGATGGTAAAGTCTCTGGAAAATATATTTAAGTGGAGTGTTTGAGATCCAAATATCATCCAAAAAAATAGACCTACCAAAAACCACAGCCCATTGTAAACCCACTGCCCCAAAAGCATTAGAAAATTGAGGAGAGGAAAGTAGAGATTCAATATGTCTTAAAAAGCATTGACCATTATGCAGAAGAAATTTAGATAGACCCAAAGGGGACCACCCCCAGCCATACTTTGCACAACGTAATTGTTTCCATAAAGAGTCCTTTTCCAGAGCAAACCTCCACCACCACTTGCTAGCAAAGACTTGTTCATGATATGAAGGTTTTTAATCCCTAGCCCACCAGCACTCTTAGGTCTGCAGACCAAATTCCAACACACTTTGTGGAGAACCTTTTTTGTAATGCAACCATTCCACAAAAAACTTTTTTCCCATTTTTCCATCTCAATATTGACACGTTTAGGAGCCTTATAGAGTGACATATAAAACAAGGGAAGGGAGCTAAGAGATGATTTAATGAGAGTGAGTCTTCCTCCAAAAGATCTATGCTTAACTTGCCACAAACTCAACTTCTTTTTAAATTCGTTGAGCATAGGTTCCCAAGTCTTCTTTCTCCTTGGATTTTCCCCAAGTTGAAACCCCAAATATTCAAAAGGCAAGTCCATAAAAAGCCTCAGAGCATGCATTAAGTGGTTCCAGGAGCTCGAGAGAAAGTATCTATTAAAACATGACAAGCTCCTGCGTACATTATATTTCGCTGAGCTGAAATATGAAGAAACAGGTGTGTTAGCTTCCATGGTCTTTTAGTGTGTCTCAATTGAATTATATATGTATTGAAGTGAATTGGTTTTGTTTGGTTTCAGAGGTTGTATTGAGAAACCAGGAAGAGGAATTGAATGTTGTTATTGTAGAGCGGAGGAAGAACTACACGGCTTTGCAAGATAGAGTAGCGAAAGAAGAAGCGGAGAAGTTAGTAAGTCGTGGAAGATCTATTGGTTTTTGAATTTTTGATACCAGATTGCAATGTTCGATTATATATTCAAACGCACAACACACACTTCTTCCAATTAAGTACCTACTGGGCATTGTTTGAAATTTATAATTTATTGTTTGTGTTGTTGTTTTAAGCTTTGTGTTGGCTATTGAATACACCGCATCGTTGTTTACTGCTATTTTAGGACCTAAACACTTGCACTGCATACTGATCTCTCCACTTCGATTCTATAATTATGGATTTGTTTTATTGTGTTTGTGTTTGATTGATTTGGGTAAAACAGTTGTGTTCTTTACTCCATTGTTGAATTTATGTGACCTATACTCAACTTGATTCAGAGCCTTAGATAGGGGAAGGAGGCTTCATTTTTTTAGCGAGTGATTTTTAGCCTACATTCTGTGCTTTTGGTTTTAGAGCAGTTAATATTGGAAAGATAAATAGGTATTGTTGCCTAGTGATTTGCATATTGAATTTTGTACGTTCAGAGTATTTTATATCAAAATGAGAAATAAGTTTAGCTAATGAGTGATTTGCATCTTATCGGTTAGTTTTATGTTGTTCGATTGATAAGTTTGAAGGTTGGGGTATCGAATGTGTGAATTTTTGGGATCACTCAACTCATGTGACCAGTTTTGTTTTTTGTTTTTTTTCTGTGCAGAGCATGTTTGGTGTTTTCTGGTTTTTGTTCGATGGCAATCAAATCCGAGTATATCCCATATTTAATTGAGACTTCCTGAAGTTTTTGTGGGAGTAGTGGTGAATGATCTTTCTCTGACATGCGTTTCTTCCTTCAAACTTCTTGTACTTTAAACTAATGAGTTTGGTAGCCCGGTAATTCGAGATGATCATGCTTATTCCATTTCATTAAAAATTAGATGGTAATTTTCTATTTTTCTTATGAAAAATATAAACATATTTATATAAAAAAAATCTCTCAAGGTAATATTATAATTATATTGGCAGAGCTTTTTATTAACCTTTCAACTTCCATCTAAAGTAACCATATATGTATAAACTATGAAAGAGGAGAAGGGAAGTTATCAATTTTCTGATCTTGGCTGGTGAAAGCATACTCTTGACACTAGAATGTTTTTCTTCTTTGGGTAAATTACGTTGACATACCCCGTACTATACGCGTTTAACGGATAAATACCCTAAAGTTTATTTGTAACGAAAACCTACCCCGAACTAACCGTTAGTAACAACTAGCCCCCTTACGTCCATTTTTAGGGTCAGATTTAGGTTTTGAGAGAGATTTAGGGTTGGATTTAGTGTTGGAGTTGGGTTTATGATTGTAACACTACGGGTAGTTTCTGAATTTCTGAAAAAAATTAACTTTAAAGTTCCTTTTTTAATACATGGTCTCCCGCAGCATGAAAAATGTGGCACTACTTTTTGGCATTTTTTGTGTGTGTTGGCAGCTTATTGTTTTTTTCTTTCTTCGATTTAAGAGGAAAGGCGCCTGATATGCTATTTATAACACTACATCTTTAGTTCTGCAATCGAGTTATGGATGCACAAGCACCTATGGCAATTGTTATCCCTATCAGGGGATCTAGCTTCAGCATGAATTTACTTACTGGAGCCATTTTCTGGAAAAAAGCCAGGCTTCAAGTACCTCTCTAATACATGCTTCATACTATGTTGTTACTACAAGTTTGTCATCATTCTTCTCTTCCAATCTTATTCTGAACAGAATGTTGAATTAGTAATGAACCTGGTAAACATGGACAATATTTTTCCCTATACACAAGTAAAAACTGAATTTTTGGCGACTCATATATTCTTCAGATTGAAAATTATATGTTTGATAATCATTTTAGAAGAAAAAGTATGTCATTAGTTATTACTGATATTTTATAGCTTTTTCCCTGTTTACGAGATAATTGTTCATTTAGTAACTTTGATTTGGAAGATTAATGACTATTGGACTGTCATGTATGTTTTTTGTCATCTAAGAGCTGCTTATTTAAGGACCTTATTAACTATGCTTTTATTCATGTTGATGCCTCATCTGCAGCGGAATTGAATTTGTTGCTGTCAAAAAACCAATAGAATCGTATTCAAAATTCCTTTGGACATGAACCCAGATCCGCTCATGCTAGAGATGCTGCCTCAATGGCTGTTGACGTAAGCACCAATGTAATGTTTTTTTTTTTGCTCAACCAGATTGGGGTATTATTATTTTTAACTAAATTATGATTCAATTATGTTGCAGAAATAAAATTAGACATTTCAGAAGGCTTTAAATGGTAGATCTACCCATTGCTTTCAACCTTATTATTTGGGTTCAGTTTTTATTTTATTATTTTATTTCTCTTATTGTCATTTCTATGTTATTTTTTTTTATCAGCAAAAAAAACGATTTTTATTGAATTGCCCAAGCAAGGTGAAATCGAAACAAGTGCTAAAAGGGAGATACATAACAGAGTTAACAAGAACTTAAAAGAGTCTTAGGAGAGGATTTCCAAATCCTCAAGTCTTCTGATGAGATTTCAGAGACAAGGTACTTTTCATGCACAAAACGATATAGTATTTTCCTATTATTGGTTTTGTTAAAACTCAATTAAGTATGGTATTTTCTTGGACACAAATGATATCGGTTATCACATGCATTCTTCACCATGAAACATAAACTTTTGATGAGTTTCGAGTATCCTTTTGTACATCGAGAATTTAATGTCCATTGGGTTGGAATTTCATTTGGATTCTATATAAGGCAGATATGCATAATGTATGTATTGTTTTTAATCGGAGGTATTCAATATAGTTTCGTTCTTTTTATTTCTTCCATTTTACGGTTTCTTCTGTTGTCAGGATATCCAACAACTTCCCATCCAAGAGATTAACCATTTTTGATGCCCTCTATAGTTATCCGTTCTTTTTCTCCTTACTTCAATGATGTGTTAGAACTTGAAGTTTAGGTCTGTTGTGAATTGAGCCTTTCTGATTTCTGAAGCTAAATGGATAAAAAAAATATCTGCAACGATAAAAAGGTTTAGGATTGTGAGGTTATTTTGAACTCTCATAGAACTTGGGTAATAAAAGTTTTTTCCTATGATCTAAATTTTGGTGTCGAATGTTGGGGCTGGATATGGGGAGGTTTTCGAGAACTACTTATGGTAATCGCATAGACCCGGATTTTATGGTATTTGATGTTCGTATTTGAGTACAATAGATAGCCTGGGATTCCAGATATGTCATGCATAGAATTTAACATACCATTTCGATTGTCAAACATTTACCGATGTCCATGTTATATATGGTCACCGTCTTCAAACAAAACATAAAATGCACAACTATAACAACTAAATGTGATATACATATCCTCACACCAAGCACGACGCATCGCGCGGTGCCCCTACCTAGTTCCTTTAACCATAAGTTGATGTAAGCATTCTGCCACCAAAGCAAAGAGAAGAGGTGAGAGAGAGCACCCTTGTCTCAAACCTCTATGTAGAGGAAAATCACCGGAAGGATATCCATTAATGAGGATGGATGACCAGGCCTTAATGCAATCAGAGATCCAAGACAACCAAAGGGATTCAAATCCCATAACCTACAGAATATTTATTAAAGCCCCCAATTCACATGATCATAAGCTTTCTCAAAATCCTCCTTGAACACTATAACTTCTTGACCAGAGATTTTAATGGAGTGGATAAGCTCAGAAGCTATAAGGATTCCATCCAAGATTTGTATGCCTGCTATAAACCCTGACTACACATCATTCACAAGTAAATTCATGACAAGTTTGAGTCTTGCAGCAAGAATTTTGGAGATGATTTTATAGGAACTACCAATGAGACTGATAGGTCTGTAGTCTTCAAAACTAGAAGGGGAAGAACATTTGGGAATTAGGGTAATGAAGAAGGAATTCAGAATCTTTCCCAGAAGACCACCCTTATGGAAATGATCCAATAGATCCAAGATGTCTTTCTTAACAATTTCCCAACAAACAAGATAAATCTTCATTGTAAAACCACCAGGACTAGGAGATTTATCCTCATTGCAAGATTTAATGGCTTTGAAGGCTTCCAATTCAGTGAATGGCATTTCAAGCCCTTGAGACTGTAGTATAGATAATGACTTGAAAGGCAAGAAAGAGATATCAATACAAATATTAGAATGAGCTTTGAATCTCTTGGCAAAATGCAGCTTAGCAACCTCTTTAATCTCCAATGGAATAGAATAAATGATCCCCTCCTCAACAATTTGAGTAATTTTCTTCCTAGAGTGATTATAGTTGGCCACCAAATGAAAAAAATCTAGAACATCTATTACCCTCCTTATTCTACCTGTGTCTGGCCTTTTGGCACCAAAGTTTGGCCTGTAGTTTCCGTTTTTGTATCAGCTTTGCACCCAATAAGGCCTTGTGAGAGCACTCAATAGGGGTAAGATCCCTACTCTCAATCAAACCATCTAAGACATTTATCTCCATATTAAGATTATCAATCTCCAAATTCAACCAACCAAAAGTATTAATATTCCAATTTCTATAGTATAATTTCAAGGCCTTTAACTTATACCAAAGTACAAAAGCATGAGAACCAGTGACCTGAATAGAATTCCAGAAAGATTTAGTATCTACATAAAACTAATAATGAAAGGTCCAAGCATTGATGAACTTGAAAGGCCTTGGACCCCAATCCACAACTGGATTGCCAAGCAAAATAGGTTTATGATCAGAGATACTCCTGTTGAGATAGGTTTGAGTTAAATTGTTGAAGGCTGCAAATAATTGAGGGGAAACCAAAAACCTGTCAATTCTGGAAGCCCTGGATCTAGTCCCAAACCAAGTGTATTTACCACATGTCAGATGGAGGTCCACAACCCCCAAATTATCCAAAAAGTTCTTGAAATCTCTGAGACTAGAAGGTGAGTAAGAAGGACCACTTTTCTCAGAAGGATCAAGTATGGCATTGAAATCCCCAGCCACAACCAGATCAGTGTAAAAATTTGAAATTTTCAGGCCAATATCTAACCACAATGAAGCTCTATCAGGAGCATAACAAGGAGCATAAACATTTATCACTGTGAAGTTATGATCTGATGGTAAGTGTTTCCCAGACCAATAAATAGCTTGTTCGTCATAAAGGGTAGCTTGAACATGGCAAACATCTTTGTTCCATATAGTAATAATTCCCCAGAGTTTCCTATGGCAGGAGAAAAAGTGGCCTTCCAATTTTGTGAAAACCCACATCTAGAGAGAAAGGAAACAGGCAACTCACAAAGTTTAGATTCTTGAATTAGTACCATAGAAAGTAGTTGCTTGGCACACACGTTTCTGAGGGCGCTTCTCTTTTGCCTAGAAGAAGCCCCTCTCATGTTCCATGAGATAATTCTCATGGGGAGGAAAGTCTTTGAGTGGGTAGAGAATGGTGAGGAGAGTCCAGAGAATTATTCTCCTCTACATCTTCAAGATTACAGAAGTCATCTTCAGAGTCAGCATCCGGATCAACAGCTTGGTTGACTTCATTCTCAAGGTTATCAAACTCCTCTGCAACCAAATCATCAACAGTGTATGCCTTCAAACACAAGGCTTTACAATAATCCCAAGTTCCAGCTCCCCCTTGTCTAAAAGTATGTGTATTGTTGTTGTTGTTTGACCTTGTAGCAGACAGGGGTTTAATGATGGGTAGATCAATTTTGGATTTTGATATGGTATTATAAGCCACTATAGCACTCCCTCTAATGAAATTCTTATTAACAAGGGGGCACTTGATTAAAGATGGAGTGCAAGAGGGATTAGGCTCCAAAACCAGATTTTTGAGAACTAGGGTCTGGACCATGAACCCCAATTCTGCAGCAGTAGGGGTTTTTAGCTCCTTCTCATTAGTGTAAGCAACTTCCAAAGTTCCTTTTTTCCTTGATATTTCAGTAGGAGTCTCATCTTCTCCAGCTACACTGATGGTCTGAACAGTATCTCCGACTATGGTTGTCGGAATAGTAACCAAATTGACAGAGTTTTCTTCTTGAAATGTATTAGGAACAATGAGAGCTTCTTTAAAAGATAAAGGTAGATTAGTTGGTAGGTGAGGAGCCTTTTGTACTACCAAAGGAATAGAAGAATTCAAGTGAGGGAATTCCAAATATTTAGATGGCAAAACCTGGGTATTAATGTTAGGAGAAGTAATTTGTAACACATTATGCAATAATAAATCACAAACCTCCCACAATTTATTCTCTGCACTGGAAATAACTCTGTCTATGAGTGGTTGAGTAGACAAGGTGACATTAAATTCACTGGATATATAAATTATTGTCTGATCTATCAGAACTCGATGAAAGAGAAGCAGAAGAGATATTTGCGGATGGGGAACCCAGAGGAACAACAGAAATGTCCACCGAGCAAGCCATTAAGTTATATTCTTGGTCTTCTAAACTCAACCCTGATTCTTTATACACCTTTAGATATTCATGTGAGTGGATCATAATATAAGCAACATCTAGGGACACAGTTGAGATTGAAGAAGGATGAGCACAAACAAAGGTCCCTAGATCTGCAATACCTGCTTCAAAAGTTTCTACACACCAACCCAAAATTGGAATCCCATAAAGAGCTATCCAAGTGAACTTGCCACCCTCTCCGTAAAGATTGGATTTATCCTTGACCAAACTTATCCAAGGTTGGAGCCATAAAGTCTCATCCTTTAGAGCCTCTGTTTCTACTTCTTCCTCAGGAAAATAGACTAGTACCACCCTATTTCCAAGAGAGATTTTAACACCAATTCATAGCCTTTAACCGCTTTGAAGTCCTCCATAATGGCCCCAATTGAGTGGTGATTGTGTAAAATAGCCAGATGCCCACGATCCAGCCAATCTCTATGGGCCTCCATAACTTTTCCTTTGGGAAGTTGAGTCTGAGTAGTTGTCTACTCAGTAGTTTTCTTTCTCCAATGAAAAGTAGATGAAGGTTTTTTTTTTCCTTTTTCTCTGAACCAAGCCTCAACCACAAAGAGTTTATAACCCTTGAGAAAATATCCGTTGAAAATTTGTATCCTTTTATCAAAGCCTTCCTTAGTTTTGAAGGTGATGAAGCCAAACCACTTCCCTCTAGCATTAGGGTGAAGAGGAGTTTCCGCCAAAAGGATTTCCCCGCATTCTTGAAATAAATTCTGTAACTAAATGTTAGAGGTCCTTGGTGGGAGATTATGCACAAAAAGCCTGAAACCCCCAGACAAAGACTAAAAATTCCCATGATTCTCCAATCTAACTTATTGGGAAGAATAGATAACTGATTTCAGACGTCTACCACTCTCTCCCACAGCATAACCAATGTTTGAAATAGGTTCATCCTCCCTCAGTCTCTATCGCTCGAAACCCGGCGGAGGTCCGGTGGCCGACGACGAGGCCACCAATGAACCCTAAGCTTTGAAGAACACTACTGTAGCACTAGAGAGAACTTTTTTTATCAGTTCTTCATCTTCCACCCTTTTTACCCTCTATTTTTTGTCGAGAAAGAGTTGATCATAGTGAAGTCAATTTTTAGTTGAAAGATATTCAAGTTTATAAAATACTCAGAGTTCTATAAAATATATAATTCCACCATAAATAAATTTTATTTAACATTCATCAATTCATAAAATTGATATTGATGTCGACCTACATAACTATTGTTTAAAACTACTTAACAATAACAATGACAAACATTATTTTTGCAAACGCCGCCTCTATCGCACTCGCCTACACATTTGTTGAAACAAGAGCCCTCCCCCGGTTTGTCGTCTTTTCCTTTCACGCACTTTCCCCATTTTGGGTGATTTTGGCAACATAAAGCATCTCCGACACATGACACTTGACATCCTAAAACCACAACGTAAAAAAGATCAATTCGTTTCTTTTGTATATTTAATCAAAACTAGATGATACGGAAAACATTACGTATTAAGAGCATTAGTCAAAATAATGTAACATGCATATATGCATATAGAAACTAAACATACCAGACGATATCATAAGAACCACTAAAAAGATAATAGAAAAAACTTTCATGATCCCTAACATCTTGCTAGTTGTTTGTTTTCTTTCAATGTGAATTCTGAAGAAATCTTATGTTGTGTGTCCTATTTATAATGACTAGAATTTCAGTAAAATGTATTTTAATATTTCCTTTCTATTTCAGTTTTCTGTTTGATTAATGAATTCCTCTTTATTGAAGGTTTGAATGGTTCATTTTGTTCTCTTTCTTATACTTTCCACTTAAAGGTATTGGTTTATGTTCTCATATTCTCTTTAAAACATTTTATTTGGATCATTAATGGTATTTAAAATAAATGTATGTTTCTCTTAATATATACGTTTAGGGTTTTTTCTTGTCGCTC
>JAYMSV010002575.1:0-10935 GCA_036897745.1 Erodium moschatum
CCCAGCGAACCGATGGTTCGCAGCTTGGTTCGGAGGCACGGTTCGCATGTTGGTTCGACCCGGTATACATGCTCTTAAAGAGCAAGTTACAGCCTTCGAATCAAATTATGGTTCGCCTAATAGATTTTCTGGTCTCAAAAACGCGTTAGTTTACATACATACACTTACAACAATATAGAGATTCGGATTATAAGCTCTTTGAAAATTTTAGGTTCACAAATATCATTAGCAAAATGAATCAATATAACGAACTCAAGAGAAAATGAAATCAAAACTTTCATATATGAGTAGATATATCAAGCAACTCATATTGATACAGTGTAAAATATACGGACGAAACAAAAAGGAAGTAGTTCAATAACTGATTCTCAGTTTTGGCACAATACCCCATTTATACATGCGGACTGCTGATTCCCGAGTGAACTTATATTAACAGCTACAGTTTTTAACCTTAAATTGTTATAGGTGATAAGCCTAGCACAACGACTTTATATTTATTTTTTATAGGCAGTAACTGCAGATAAAGAGATTAAAACTCTTATAGCAACAGTTAAAGGAAATGTCTATGTAAATCCATGGAGATTACATGCCAATTAATGTACTGAGAATTAATAATACGACCCAAGACGTTTAACTTTGAAGCTGGGACTCATAGATGGCATGGCAAGAGGTGGATGGAGTTACCGGGCACAACCTGAAAGAAAATGAGTATGGCTCGGCCGCAACCAGATACTTATCATGGACACATGGTGACCAACTATCATCGCCACCCACACCCATATGCTTGTGATCAAGATGAACCTGCACCCACCACAGACAATTAACATCATACGAAAAGTGAAACCCAGATGGGGTCAGAACTAGATCTGGATGAACATTCGCAAATCTAGAATCTGAGAACTGTCAGAAGCAGCTTCTTGGTGGATATTCATGTTCTCAAGCATTTGGGTATGAGTTAGAAAGGGTCAAGATTTAAGAGGTGACATTGACCAAAGGAGAAATTATTTATAGACAGACATGGGGAACTAAATTTCTTGTACAAACCAGTAAGTATGGACTAAGGAATAATTAAACGGTGACACCATCCCTTCTTCAGTTTCATCTTCAGATAGTCACACAAATCCGATAAGGTTCACGCTAGATGATCTACTTCTAAGGAAACGAGAAAGGCCGAACAATATGGGCATTTTTTTTCGTTATCCTTCTCTAATGGAATTCTGTATTGCTACTGCTGTTGCTTGCATATTAATTATTTTAGTTAAAACATAAATCATCAATTCATGCCGCATTCCAGGATTGGGTCTCTACAAGACTGGATGTAGTTTACTCGATATGCTTCTGTCTACCTTCTTGCAAATATTTTGAGTGATTATAATATTTGGATAATCTCACAAAACTACACTAACCTTGTTACATTTCTACTTGACTACACTAACCTTCCGAATTTTCTCCTCTCTATTTTGATAATAAATGACAAAAATGTCAATTAATTTTCAAATTCTAAAAGTATCTCACTACTGTAGTGAATTTTGCCTGTGTTCCTTAAGTTGCTGTAGGGGTGTTTCTGTCATTTACTATTAAAGTAGTGCGAAGTGAGAAAATTTGAAAGTTCACTGTAGTTGAGTGCGAAAATTTTAAAAGTCAGCGTGTTAAGTGAGAAATGTGACGAAGTCAGTGTAGTTTTGTGAGATTATCCATATAATATTTCATAATATGCGTCCCAAACACTTGGATGCTTTTAAATAAAATTCCTTAAGAGAATAAATCACCTCAATGTCTTCTCCTTTTATGAGTTGTTCATTGTGCGTTGCTCGGTCAAGTTCAGCAGTGCTGTAGTAACTTGCACTCATCTGCATAGGTGGAGAGCTAGCATACGTGGAAGCATATATTCCAAAACCATCCTTGTTTTGGAAGGTTACCCATCTAACATCTGCCCTGCCAGAACATTCACCGGGAACAATATATGGAACATGCAAGTCACCCACGCTCTGTTCATAAACTCCCACATGGGCAGCTGCTTTTCTGTCTGGATAACATTCAAAAGGCCCTCTCCCATACCATTTTGTCTGTTCCATTGACTTCTCCAAATGGAACTCGACCCCCACACGAGGCAAAGGTGGAAGATGAGTACTAGGTTTCACATTGCATTCGACAATGACATCCCCAGATCCATAGATTGTGTAAGTCATGCTGACTTCAAATAGAGCATCCAATCTTTCTGAGTGAGATATAGAATCATCCCCCCTTGGGACTCCAACATAAACCACTGCTATTCTAACAAGATGTTCGGTCACATCTTGGATAGAGCAGCTTTCAGTGAGAAAAAGGAGGTGATCAATATGAGCAGCTTTCCACTTGGATAAATAACTATCGGCACCTCCCCCTTTGTCATTATCTGTAGGTGCACGCCAGAAGCATGGAGATATGCCTCTAGTCATTACAGGGACTCCTTCAACCTACACCATATCTTTATTAGTCTATTATTGCTAAAGCTAGAAACATTTGTGCAATTAAACCATGTTTCATAATATTTCCATAAGTGAAGAGTATGTACTCGTTTGTATTTCAATGAGGAGCCTATTAGCAAAATCAGAGAACATTGTTCTACGCAGAAGGCTAAGTTCGGATCCCTCACTAAAATTTATTATTTCATAACCTAAGAACTCCACCCATAAAGAATTAACCCAAGAGCTGAGCATAAAGTTGCTTTTTAATCTTAAAGAAGAAAATAGGTTGAACTAAAATGATTCTGCTGTATTTTGTAAAAAACTTAAGATGAAAAGAAAGATGATAAGGGTAATTTATATTCCTGTTATGCATGTATTTGGTTAACAAGAGAGTGCCCGAAAATCCAATTTTTCAACTTAATACTTCACACACAGGAAACTTTCATGGTACTTCACCATGGACACTTCATTTTGAAAACTAAAACTGATGTTCCTTTGCTTAGTTATACTTCAATAGGCAAAATATGACAATGATGAATTTAATCAGGAGGGGCAGGGCTACCTTCCAACTTTCAATATTTCCCGATTGAATGTTCAATTTCATCTCCCAATGATTCTGCTGCCTGATGCTAATAATATTTCCAACAATTTCCGTATGGAATGCAACATCTTTAGTTTTGATGGCCTGAAAAAGATCATTTGTAACACAATCAACAATATACTGAATATGTTATAAGCTTATATTGGTATCAATGTATGAATAAAAACGGGCAATTACATGGGGTACAAATTTTCTTTTGTCTGGCAACTGAACTTGTGTGGATGAGATGACATGACCAGCTTCAACCCAACGTGTGGTGTGTAAGAGCTTGGCAGTAATTGTCAAAAAAACTTCTTCTGCAGAAGATGAATCCCATACAGAATACCATGGACCAGACTTAAAGTCTATGTAATAGCTGCACTGGGGTTCTACAAAGGAGAGAGGGAGATCTCCAGAACCAAGTTTGCATCCATTCCCATGAACAGCCCAACTAAATTCCAATCCCTCCGTTGTTAGGTAAAAATGAGTGTTCACTATCTGCAAAGGTGATATTGCAGCAAAATGTAAAACAGATAATGTATGAGGATATGTAAAACCTAGGGTTAATTGCCAAAACCTACCCTAAAGTATTGTCCACAGCCAAAAAAAGACCTTATCTTTTGTCCATGTTTTTAAGGTGAACAAAGTATTGTCCACCGTCGTTTTGTGGGAAACAGCGGGTTACAGCTTTGGCTTATTATTTCTACTAAAACTTGTCATTTTGCAGTAGTTTTGTGGGCAATTCATAATGCATTCAGTAGTTTTGTGGGCAATTCATAATGCATTCAATAGTTTTGCGGCAACTCATAATGCATTCGATAGTTTGTGGGGAATTCATAATGCATTTAATAGTTTGTGGGCAATTACATTTTTCTAATAGACGACGGTGGACGATACTTTGTGCACCTTAAAAGCGTGGATAAAAGATAAGGTCTTTTTTAGGCCGTGGACAATAATTTAGGGTAAGTTTTGGCAATTAACCCTAAAACCTAAGTGAGAACTGTCAATACCTGAAGTGCATTATCCTTCGATAAAACCTTGATTGGTTGATAAACATACTTGACTTCTGCATAAATTATAACCATGAACTATGATGGAAACAGATTATGTAAAAGAGTTGTATACAAGAAAAGCCAAAGTGCATAGATACACTGTTAACCTGACACTGAACAATAAATAAAGTTACCATATAGTGCAGGATGTGGAGCTCGATCCGGCCATATAAGGCCATTCAAACAGAAGTTCAAGTCATTAGGGGTGTCCCCAAAATCACCTCCATATGCCCAATGCTTAGTACCATCAGCACTTTCCTTCAGTAAACCCTGTATGTGTAAGGGAAAAATCTTTAACTGTAGCGATTACATTCCTCTTAATGCCAGACAAAACTGAACAGACAGAACTACAAGATAAGCACTGTGTGACTGGGAAAAAATATAAGGACAAAAAATAATTTTACAACCCAAAGAAATTTAGTTAACATGCTGGATGCAATGACAAAAAGGATGGATGCATGTCTCCAACATGACTTATAGCCCAAAGAAATTTAGTTAACAGCAAATCTACAAACGGAGTGGTTCCAATCCCCATACGTGGTTATTGCCTAGCAAAAAGGGGTCCTTACTGCAACTTTACTATGTACAGTGCTAACAGAACAGAGAAGAAAATAAAGCATATTAGGTTTGTGTTTTAGGCATTCTTCATCTGACTTCTAGGATAAATTATGTAGGGGAAAGTGTGAGGTACATGTTGATAACAAATACAGCAGAGGCCAAAGGATCATGCTTGCTAGATACATAAACAGCTCTTATTTGTTATTTGCTACCTCATTGCAACTTGCAAGGGATGCAAACTTTACTATGTACAGTGCTAACAGAACAGAGAAGAAAATAAAGCATATTAGTTTTAGGCATTCTTCATCTTCATCTGACTTCTAGGATAAATTATATAGGGGAAAGTGAGAGGTACATGTTGATAGCAAATACAGCAGAGGCCAAAGGATTCTGGGTGCTACATACATGAACAGCTCTTATTTGTTATTTGCTACCTCATTGCAACTTGCAAGGGATGCAAACGTATGGATCAAAGAGAGTTAACAAATGTAAAGGGAACTAACCAAGGATGAAACTGTAGTCACATTTATTGTTATAGCTCGGTCCCTAATTACTAAGGAAACCATATTCTCAACCAATTTTGAGAGGGAATAATTGACAAGATAGTTCCTCATACAAATACCAAAAAAATAACTAAAACTACAAGAACAGAACAAACTGTTTCAGAGTACACAGGAGGGCATAATTTGACATCTTTATGCTGTTCATCATTGATCATATTTCTTAAGATACCTGGTCAACCCAGTCCCAGATAAAGCCCCCTTGTAGTCCAAATGTTTTATCAATTGCTTCCCAATATTCATGTATATTCCCATTGCTGTTCCCCATAGCATGTGAATATCTGTCATTCACGTCATTAGTAGTCAAATAAGAAGCAATTGGTTACAGTTACTTTTTACGGCATTTCCAAAATGTGAAATCGAGAACAGCGTCATACTCGCACAAAATCAAAGGGCGTGTTTCAGTAGGATCTTCTGCAATCTTCACTATGTCCCAGATGCGCATATACATGGGACATATAATATCAGTGGATGGGGTTCTGGATCCACCTCCCTCATAGTGTACTAGTCGTGATGGATCCTTTCCTCGAATCCAACCTAAAATGATTGTCCAGATCCAACAGAGATAGAGAATAAGGGCCGTTCTTGAGCCAGCATAAAGTATTGTAGCAAAATTTCCATTCCAGGCAAACTTTTCAATGAAAATAAATATCCCATGAAGCATATTAAATCCAATTGCATACCACAACTACTGAGATTTAACTGTAATGTGTGGTCCTAGTTACAGTGACTTAGATGGGAAAAGTCTTATGTTAAGGATGTTAGCTCGACAAGAATATGAAGCTCAAGTTGTCACATCTCAAATCTATATTAGCTAGGGTTCAAATATAATCCTAAACAGGAAGAAGCAGTTGGAATTTGTACAACTTGCTTAGAGATACAGTCACGACAACGATCTACAGAAATCAGAATCTCATACCAGCTAAAGCAGAATGATTGGGTCCATATCCAGCCTCATTGCCCAATGACCAAGAAATTATACATGCATAATTTTTGTCCCTTTCCACCATGCCTATCACACGGTCCAACATAGCAGCAGCCCAGCTTGGTTCTAAAGTAGGATGCTTGATATGTCCACAATAATCAAAACCATGTGTCTCGATGTTGGCTTCATCAATCATGTACATACCAAACAAATTGCACAATTCGTACCAACGGGGATGCTGGGGATAATGGCTGTTTCTCACAGCATTCATATTGTTTTGCTTCATTAAAACCAAATCCTATAAAAAGAAGAATAATTAAGTAACAATTATTCTTGGAGCATCAATATGACAAGCTGCAAAATTTAAGTTAGCCAAGAGAGAGATAGCAAGGTATCACCTTAATCATGCATGACTCTACATTAGTCTTTCCCAGGCGTGGATGATGTTCATGCCTGTTCACACCTCTTATTATAACAGGATGTCCATTAACAAGTAGCTGTTTTGGGGCTTTTGATACTTGTCTTATCCCTACTTGGCACGATTCACATTCAACAATACGGCCAGATGCATCTTTGAGGACAACGATGAGAGTGTAAAGGTTTGGCTGTATATAAATGCAAACCCATTAGGAATTACGTCCCCACATGCACTAGTAGAGCTAGACTTTTGTCATAACATAAAATAACTCATTTTTAAATCTTCTTCATACATAAAAAGCGCTATCTTGCCATCATAAGTAATTCATACAACAATTCAATCAACCAGTTTATGAAAAGAAAACTATATTGAAAAGAGCAATCACACAGTAGTCTTGTACCAACTAATGCATCCAATTTCATTAAAACTTCAAAATAATGGGTTGGAAATGGAATATATTTTTTTGGTGAACTACCAATATCTCCCTCTTACAACTCCTGCAACGTGGGGGTCAAGTGGCAGAATTAGTACTCCCCTCTACAAGAGGGAGGTCTTGAGCCCAAACTTTGGTACTCATGGTCGATAGAAAAATGAAATTTTGTAGAATACATATTATATGAGGGCAGTCATAACTTCTATAATTAAAATATAGCTCAATGTAACCTTAATTAGCAAATATTTTGAAGAAGAATCCATTTTCTTTTTTCTGCATATTCTCCTATTCACTTCAGTAACTTGTGATTAAGAAAAAGAAAAAAGTTATCCCATGACCGATGCAGCATCACACACAATATTACCATAAATGGTGTGATATTCATTTCCACCATAAAAGGAGTTCTTAGTACAGTACATTGCTTATTGGAAATGGATAAACTGGGATACTTACTTCCTCAGCAGACCAAAGCTTGGGATTTTCCAGTCTCCCTGCAAGCAAATAATCACGAAATCCCAGAACTCCACTGGAGGACATACTCAACTTCATTTTAGTCACATTTGATGATAGAATGTCAGTAAACCCATCAGAAGTGTCCCAGCTTCCAGTGTCATATAATGCAGCTTCCAATGTGAAGTTGGCAAGGAAGTTATTTTTAGGTGTTTCTTTGGAGTTGTCTACTTTCACTTCAACCTGGGTAGCAGTGTACATAAATAGGATCTCAAATTTCAATGATGTGCTGAGCTATTTATTAAGTACATCTTAAGATCAATACTATGCAATGACTATACGCAAGATAATAATAGTAATAATATGGGATAATTGCAGTTAGTAAGTATGTATTATACACTTTTTTGGAAATCGTAACCTTCTTCTCTTCTTTTCTTTCATAGCAATTCGCGACCTGGGACTTGTTATTTTTTCGAAGCGTCAGACAGGTATATTTAGAGAAAAAATGTGAGTTCGGTCATGTGCCGATCAGATTTTTTCAAAAAGATAATTTTTCCCTTAAAGCCAAAAGATAAAAATAAATAAAAACTCGAGCGCATCGTTAGTGCCACATCATTGCTGAAGAAAATCATGACCACCGTTGACGCCACATCAATGGCACGGCCTTGAGCAAGACCGACTCGAATAATAACCCTTTGACTTGACTGGTTTCTCTAATCTTCAAGAACAACCACAGGAGCCGTTGGGCAACCCTTACCTCCAACAACTCGATAACAATGCATTCGAAGGGACGGTCAGGACGAGCGGATTAGTGCTTCCGATGTTGGTAGCAACTTCACCTCCACAGATCTTTCCTCAATTGCGGATGAGATGATTTGGGCCTGAAGTAGTGTTCACGTTAGATTTGAGTTCTAATGTCTAATCTTAAACCTTTAGGGTTCGAGCATGTGCTCATGCCATCCCTTAAGAATTTTATTTTTGAAGTTCCATATTTGATATTTTGAAGGGTATTTTAAGCATTTCCCTGCATTTTTTAGGTCATAATGAATGTTGTAAAAAGATTTATTCAAGGTTATGAGTTGCCATGGAACAAAGATGAGGCTACGACTTGCAAAAACCCAATAGTACACAGCAACTAGTAGCCATTATCCCTAATTGTGATAGTAATAAGTTAAGTGGGTGGCATTAGTTTCAATAAGCTAAGTAAAATAAGACAACTATAACAAAATCAAAAGGAATTGTGATCACGATGTACAGTTTACGCATCATTTATTGTATTCAATGCTGAATGGTGGTTACAACAGGTAAATAACGTCTTTGATTTTCTTTCTCCTCTTAAACAATAAAAGTAACTCATACACAATCATGATTAGAATTTCGGAATGTACGCTTTAAATAGAGTTCGTACAAAGAGGTTAGTTAGAAACTTAGATTTCATATTTTTTTCCTATGATCTCTTGAACCCAAGGGACTACCACCATCGGGTTCCAAGTTTAGTTGTGTTGATAATGTTGCGAGTTTGTGTCGGTTATTACTGAATATCTCCCATTAATCATCAATACAACACTCAGGTGGCAAATTGACCCTTTATTCCTATGTCGCCTGTACAACCCAAAATCCTAGTTGTAGCCAACAATAGATATATTTTAACATTCCCCCTCAAGTTGGAGCAAAGATGTCTATCATTCCCAACTTGGTTGGAAAATCATCAAACTTTTGTCTATATAGTCCCTTTGTAAAAACATCTGCTAGTTGTTCGGTAGATGGAACGAACGGAGTGCATATTCTCCTTTCTCAAGCTTCTCCTTGATGAAATATCTGTCAATTTCTACATGCTTTGTCTGGTCATGTTGGACTGGATTATGAGCAATGCAAATTGCAGTTTTGTTGTCACAGTAAAGTTTCATAGGCAGTATGGACATAATCTGTAATTCTTTTAGGATAGTGTTTATCCATAAAACCTCACAGATCCCTTGAGCCATGGCTCTGAATTCAGCCTATGCACTAATTTGTGCCGCTACTTGTTGTGTTTTGCTTCTCCATGTTACAACATTACCCCAAACAAAAATACAATATGCTGAAGTTGACCTCCGATAATTTGAGCATCCAGCCTGATCAGCATCTGTGAATATCTCCACCTGTCTGCTCTCATTTTTCCGGAAAAGAATTCCCTTTCTTGGACTTTATTTGAGAGTGTAATATTCTATACACTACTCCAAGATGACTTTCCAGGGGGTTATGCATATGTTGACTCACAAGTCCCACTATATATGTAATATTTTGACGTGTATATGTTAGGTAAATTAACTTTCAACAAGTTTTTGATACCTGGTTTTATTTGCGGTAACATCCCCTTCTTTGAAATTGTGATTCGGATGGATAGGTGTAGAAGCAGGTTTGCACCCAAGGAGTCCTATTTCTGATAGCAGATCCAACACACTTTCATTGTGACATTGCTATTCTCCTTGATGATCTTGCTACTTCCATTCCAAGAAAATATTTGAGCTGCCCCAAGTCTTCGATCTCAAATTACTGAGCTAAAAGTTGCTTCAAATTGTCTAGTTCAGCTATATCATCAACATAGACAATCAATATAGCTATTTTACCTCCTGAATTATGTTTATAAAACATAGTACGATCAGAATTAGCTTGTTTATAGTGTTGCCTCTTAATCCAAACCAGGCTCTTGGAGATTGCTTGAAGCCATATAATGCCTTGTTTAGAAGGCACACCTTCCCTTCCATATCCTGATTCAACCCAGGTGGGATTTGCATGAATACTTCTGATAGGACCCTGACTTCTGGATCGCGTTATAGGACATGGATATGAGTTAAGATCGAAGCTAAGATTTCGCAGAGGCGAGCCCTTAATTTTTCTTCTCCCAATTGTGGACGAACACGAGCTCGTTAAGAGAGAGCTCTAACCATGGTAGAGAACTAAACAGTGTATTTAATTCTCAATGTAAATTCTTTACTTCTCTCTTGTATATATAGCCAAGGAGGTTACTTGATCCCCAAGTCCTACTATAACCTTAATTGGTAAACCACCCAACTTTCCAAGTCCTAATACTACTTGTTAACTGAAAGGCATTAATTAAAAAGGAAATATACTAATAAAAACCCTCAGCCGATTCTCCTTAGCCGACTTATATAACCGGCCACAATTGGATTGGTGGTGGGCTTATCCCACCCTGTATCCGTCCGCCCGGCCCGTAACATCATTCCCTCCTTGCTCATGAGGCTTGCCCTCAAGCGCATAAGATGGACCCGTGTCCCCAGTGGTCACTTTGGCAGCTCCGTCCTCGTCCTCGATCAATTCTACCCAGAAAAATTTCTTACACTTGTGACCCGGGCCATATACTTCATCACAGTTAAAGCAAAGCCCCTTAGCAATTCGATCTTGCTTCTCTGCTCTAGAAATATGCTTGACAAACGACCGATCAACATTCTCCACTACTGGTGGCCTGCTCGGAGTAAAAACTTCTGGAGCTTTTGCTTCCTCCTGAGCCCTTC
>JAYMSV010002576.1:0-10934 GCA_036897745.1 Erodium moschatum
TTATGGATTTCAGATAACCGATCCTCCCGATTTAGGTTACGGATAATGGAAATATTACCGGACCCCGCCCGATGTCCACCCCTAACACTAGCCACACATGGCATACACTTGCCATTTCCACAACACATTCATGTTATTGAGAGCATATTTTGTCAAATTTCCCTTTTACAACATAGTTAGATCTTTTCCAAAATAAAAAATTAAAGGTGCCTAGTAATATTGTATTAAAAAGTATTGAAAAAACATCTCACTAAACTCCAAACTACTCTCAAGTACTACTAAGATTTGAATCTATGACTATGAAAAGAGGTGAGTCTAATCCTAATGGGTCACTGGCTCTATTAAGTAAAGGGATCTTTGATCAACATATTTGCAGGCTTCTGACTTGAGTCTTGAGGGAGTGCAAATCCGGGAATAGGACATCCACATGAGACCCGTAGTAATTTGAGAATATTAAACTCAACCTATCTACGCTGCCCACAACAGTGCAGTCACCCAGAGCCAGTTGAATCGATGCAAGCTTCGCCAGCTCATATCCAATGACAATGTGATCAGGGTCGTACAGTTTTTCCAGGATCTGCCGGCGCATCATAAACAATATTACATTTCGATGCGTTATTTATTTGCTCAGTAAGCTGGTTCATAATTAGTAACATGACCCTAATATTGCAGATTTGACGATATGTTGTTATGTGCACTATTGATTTTTCACGAGTCAATGAATGCTACCTACAGAAGGTAGATGCAAAGCATGGCCTAAACTAGTGCTACATGAAGGTTTACCTTTATAGATGCCTTACAGTGGTCCATTGCCTGTTGTAGTTTTCCTACCAAACAACATGCTTGTGCAATACTGTCCTCTGCCTAAAAGCATGATAATAAATACGGTCAAATGTATGATTCTTGTTTCCGGTGTTAGTTAAACAAAACATTTTCATCCAGAGAAAAAGGCTGCTGAGAAATTATTTAGATAGGAATAGGGAAATGCACATTAGAATAGTGAGGGTGGCTGGAACTCACTTCTGCAATACCCTTATTGAAGGCATGGAGCATTGATCTGAGCAAATCTAAGGACCCCAACGCATCTGAAAGTTTAGATCTTGACATTTCTTTAGAAATTGCAGCTTCCTGTAGCCTATAATGGAGCATGATATAAATAAAATAACGTAAATAACCACATATATGTCTAAGAGACTAAGCTAATAGTTGAAAGCTCAACTATCATTTTATTCTTTAAAAGTATAAAATGCTAAAGTATCTCGTAATGAGGTAACTTGAGCAAGTGGCAGTAGTGAGTTCTGAGTTGTTTAAAGTACCTTCTGATACAAGCCCAAGCTTCATACACTAGTGGACGTGAAGATTTCAGATCATGGTATGAACTACATCTTGAGCAATATCCAGGCTCGAGTTTATTGATGACAGAAATATTGAGTGTGTCAACCTGTGTATATATGAACAATGTAAATGAACAATAATGCATATACAGGGATATGATCAACCCTAGGGTAAGCTCCAGATAAATAGGCAACACTACTAACTAACCACAAGCAAAGTTGTAGAAGGTTAAGACCAGAATTATGAGGATTTGGATTAGATGTCTTGTTCATTGAGCAAATTCAACATGATTCATGCTTACCATAGTTATGAAGCCCTTGTCGCTTATTCGGAATTTAAATTATAGATAAGATAGCATACCTGAAAATGAGGTTCCAAGCAGCTGTTGTTGGAAAACCCAACATGCATGTATTTCTGTTTTTCACAGTTGAGCACATGGGCATCTAAAACCAGTCCGGAGCAATTTGGGTCAACACAGTGAAAAGCATTTAAAACAAGGTCAGATACATTCACTTCTGTACACCCTCTGCACTGACACCGAAATGAGTATTCACTTTCCAGAAATTTAAGGCGATCTTTACAATCCCACTGCCCCACCTGTAAAAGAAGACTTTACTTTTACCAGCCACTTGCAGATATTTCACATAGGACTAAAGTTTTGATGTATAAAAAGATAGATATTTCCACCAAGAGTCCTACTAGTTTTGAACAGACACGAGAAAAACACAGAAATGCATGAATACTCCTCATAATATAAGGAGTGAAATTACCTGTGGACCATAGGACAACTCGAGGGAACACCCAACTGCCACAAACTCTGTTGTTCGAATAAAGAGAGTCCGTGAAATGAAATAGGCGTGGATATTTGGCTGACAAGAATGGTTGAACAAACTGCCAACTGCATATATAGCTTGACCTACTCTAACCTATGAGAGTAAAAACAAGAGTGACACAATATCACTAGAGGAAATCATTATGGCTGGTTAAATTGAATATCCAACATTCATTATAGGAATAATGCATCAGCAAAACCCTTGCCTTATATATTATATATACATGTATTGTTTTAAAATAATGTATCCTTAACGTTATGCTATGTCATGTCCATAGTCTTTTGTCAGTATAGAACATAGACATGAAAACAAACCTGCTCAACGTTACTAGTCAAAGCACCCCCGCCATCTTGCATTCTGTAAGCATCTACAGATTTCATACGCACGATTGCTATAGAATTTACCCTGATCTGAGATAAAAGTATGACAATCTGCATTCCAATGAAAATTATGAAAACCTATACGAGAATGAAAATAGTAAGCACCAAAACATGAAAACATAATGCATGACTGGGCATGAAAGTACTATTCATAAATAGCATAAGTGATATGAACACAGTGAAAATCTTGTGCCAACAGGCACATATAGAACATCAATCTCACCGGAGAGGTGTGAGGACTGAAGTTAGTATAATATCATGACTAATTCAATTATTAGCAAAGTCATTCAGTGCACTTATTATTGTGTTTGCCTTGTAATTAAAAGGAAATATATTTCTCAAGCACAATTGCCTTGTAACTTTTTTTTGTGCCTTGTGCATGTCCACATGTATTATATTTGCTCTGAGAGAGAGAGAGAGAGAGAGAACCTGTGATACAGAAGCCCCATTCATTTGAAGTTCAAAGCCGAACGAATTCTGAAGACAATAAGAGAATACAATGGAATATACATGTAGTTCCAATTTACTTTCTGGTGGCAATTGTGCATAGCTATGAGCGAGATCCTGCAATAAACAAGCCGTGAGTTGACAAAACAATGCCAATCTGCAAAACTAGCAATGAAAAAGAGTCGAGCCATAAGATGTACCAACGTTCCATTGAGAGTAGAACCTCTTTTTGAAGCTATAGACTTAGCTAGTACTCGACCAGCCAAAACCACCTCAGGTGGTAATATTGCAGGCCAATGAAAACCTTGGCATTCATGTCTATGTTCAGGAGTGCTACCCATATCTGGAGCAGAACAATTATCTGATGTAATCTCTGTGACATACTTTTCAAGATCATTGGATACATTTCCTTGGATGCCATGAATCTCAGGATAGTTGCGAAGCACTTGTCCTCCTGCTCGTACTTGGCAATTCTGAGAGCAGTAGAATGGTATTGAACATGATGGGCAGGGTACTTTATCTGCTGGTAGTTCATTCAAGCAGTAATGGCAATGAGTTTCCCTACATTGCTTTAGTATGACCTGCAAATTATAGGGTTCAGTTAACGGTTTCATATGTATCATATACAGGAGGCAGTGCCTGATTTAAAAAGGCAATAAATACATCTCTGGGCAATTGATAAAAAACAAAATCATGCATAAATATGAGATCCGGGAGATTTTGAAAACTGCAGGTTTCAAAATATTGAAGACTTTGCTTTGTCATTTGAAAATTTTGAAGATTGCAGATTTTAGAAAGTAAAAAAGGAACAAGCAATAGTAAGTCCCCACAGTATTAAATTAACTAAAGGTTCATCTGGTAACATATACCCATGGTAGAAAATGAAACGCCAAGGTAAAATAAGCAAAACTAGAGGGCTGGATTTGAATTAATTCATTAACCAAGAAAAAACAACAAAGGTGTTTAATCAGGACATTTTCTCCTTTATAGTTGTATCAATTTTGGAATTCATCTGAGGACTTACTATTGTTCGAGGCACCTGTTTTAATTGAAGCTATGGTATTTAACTGGGGGCAGTAAAATCAAACACGTTCATAATACCATACACAAATCAAAATTCTTACACACCATGGCATAAGGTTCTTCGCAATGAACCAAAGTCGCTTGAGGAATGTCACACGGAGAGGCCATACCACGTCCTTTGTCTGCCGTGGAGACCCGCTGTAGTTCTATTTCCAGAGACTCGTCTACCCCAGATTACATATACGATTTAGAGTTCAATTTACACAAGGTGTGCACATTAATCTGAAGAATAGGCTCAAGATACGAAAATAGTGCTGAAGCGAAAAATCGGAGAAGCAATGCACTTGATTGCTTTATATATTATATTACATGCGAAATGTAAGTGACCTAAGATGAAATGAAACCACGTAAACTTTACTTGAAGGCACGAAACAGTTCAGGGCTGATATTATATGAATGCGTGTGTACAAAAAGAACTAAGAGAGGATAAGATAATTTGACGAAGATGCATAAAAATTCTGTGGACAGCTGTGCTTACCCGAACTACTGAAGTTCGACTGACTATCTTGTACCACTGAATTGCCCGTCCTCTTATTATGTTCTAAGACTATCTTGAGATCCGTTTCTATCTGCTTCCTTCCTCCAGGTGACAATTCCACAATCTTAGCTAGGGTCAAGTCACGGACTGCACCTTCGTAATTTCCCATAGAAGAATTCACCTTACCTCTCCTATACCAGGCCTGCAACAATATGATTTGCAGAAATGTCCAGAAAATAGCTTTAACATAGAAGTGTATAGCATCACATAACCACATCTATTACAAAAACCGAAAAGAAATCTGAAAGATAAATTTTGTATGGCCACCGGGACAAGAACTCTACTTGGTCAAGTAAGCTTTGTGTCTATTATTAATACTCTACTTTTTCTCAGCAAATATCAATTTCTCTTTTTAACTAACGGGATGCAAACGACAACCATTTAATACAAAAATAACTTTCATGGAAAAATATACAAACTATCGCAGCCAGATTTTCAATGATGTCTCTTGTTATCATGTCTATATCTTGGTGATCATAGCCCAGATTTATGTCAGATTTCTATGACCCGATATAGGTTCCATGTTCACATCATGACTTGTCTACAAAAGAGCAACCATAGTTATCCTAATCATGTATGAATGCTAGTTTCCGTGATTAATTCGTCAGAGGAAAGCCTTGCTGGTGATAAAATATATATTTCTGCTAACATAATCTTTCAGAGGAACACCGCATTGAGTTTAAATAATGACACACAGTCGTCACCTTTGCATAGGTAGGAGAAATTTGGAGGGCACGATTGCAATCCCGTAGACTCTCCACCAGAAGGCCCATTTTCTATGCATATAAAATAACACAAAGTGTAAGTAAAGCAAGCTAGAACTAAAAAAGAGAAAGGCTGTGAAAGCTCAAAGGAAGGAAAAAAAAGACTGACATGGAACAAGGAAGCCCTGTTAAGATACAAGGTGGCAACCAGGTTTTTGCCCGTGTCATCAGCATCCATTGGAGCTTCACGCAAAGCCTGTTTTCATGTTGACGATAACAATGCAACAAAATGTCAAATGGGAAAAGAGGGAAGCACTTATTTGATCGATGATACCACAAAACAATCATGAATTCAAAAAATGAAGTGAAGAATCGAGAAAGTGACCTGAGAGTAGGAAGAGAGAGCATTGGCGTAATCGTTAGCAGCATAGTATCGATTGCCATTGAGCTTGGATTGAAGAGCAGAGTGCTTGTTCTTAGCACAAAGTAGAGCCCTCTCCGGGTCGGCCAAATCTCCGGCAATCTACGCGAGGTGAAATCAATGGTATCGGAAGCAAACAAAACCAACCAGAAGAGAGAGATGGAGATGGAGACATGTCCAGGTACCTGGTGAAATTGGGGCAATTGGAGGAAGAACTGAAGAAGAGAGGAGCAAGTAGAAGAAAGGTCATCGGCGGTGCTCGAAGCCACGGCCTGCCTCAGACCGTCCGGAACCTCCGATTTGAGCTCCTCCATGGACTCGCGCCACCAGTGAAGCCCTACACTGCACAGGACGAAGACAAGCAGTAGAGACTAGTATCGCTACGACGCCGTTTCCCGCCAACACCACCAGCTGTAATGGGCAATTACGTCATTTCCACTACTGTTCTGTATTTGTCCTTGAAATTGTGATTGAAATTGTCAGTCAGGTGAGGATCGGGAGAGAGCTTCTTCATCGGAATTTGAAGACCCTCCAAGTCCAAATCCATCTGCAGAGTCAGACCCATCTCTGGCTTCAGCTTCAGCTTCAGCTTCAGCTTTACAAGTAGGTACTCTAAATCTCTAATCAATCATCAACACATGAACATTTCTTAACTGGGTTTGTGGTTCCCAAGTTAAGGAAAGTGATGAATACAAGAACGTCTCTACTGGAGCTTTGATTGAACAATACACTTCGTATAGTTGTTTGTTTTGATGACAGAAAAGTGCCATGGATGAGGATGAGCTTCAGTTGGAAGGTCCCAGTGAATACCCAGAAGACATTGAAAAGATGAAGGAGCTGCAGGCTTATCTTGACATGGTAAGAGCTCGACCATGAGTTTTTCTCTGTTTTCCTTGAATTGGTTATCTGGTCTACATCTAGAAAAATCAGAATTTAATTTGTAGTGTTGACTTTCCACCATGTGATCTTCTGTTGTTATAACATTAAGACTGATTTATACCTTAAGACCAGTCGGTTCCTGAGGTCGAATTTGTGAGTCTAAACGAGTTCAGATTCGGCAGATTTTGCAGTGGAGTGTCGGATTCGGAGGGTCGAATATGACCAAAAGAATACATGTAAGGAGAAGATTTGTTGAGGGATGAGAGAGAATCGTGAGAGAGGAGAGACAAAGAGAGAGAAGAGTGAATCGGAGGAGACCGATTCGACTGTCGATGAATCAGCAGATTCAGAGGACGTCGAATCGCCAGGAGAGAGAAAATCGGAGCAAAAACGTCAGCAAATCCCTTTTTTTCGTCACATTCGACTATTTTTTCGACCTCCACTGTGGAAGGTCTAAGTCTAGTAACCATTAACCGGGGATTCACTAATAGTAATTGGGAATGTGCATTCCATTTCTCACAAGTCATGACCCATATAGCTTATCCATGCTAGGGAGAGCTTCTATCATATGCATCAATAGTTCCATCTCTTTGACAGAATTATCCGATCGATTTCGATTTTCCTCTCAATCTATGAACCCAATTTGTTGTCTGCATAAATTAGATGAATTCAACATTTCCGGTCCATGGCATCTCTCCTTTGTTTTCTCCATTGGTGTAGAAGAAAGAAAGTTACATCTTTGTGCTCTAAATTTGGTTTCTACGTCCTCTCTCAGGTAAAGAAGATGACAAGGCCAGGTTGTTCGCAACAAGTGCTTAAAGTTGCTGTCGATTCCATGTCCTCCCTCGTTAGTATCCTCAATGTCATGTCATCGACCTCAAAACCCCGAGCCTCACTCTAGATAGCTCTTCAATTGGTAAGACTATATTCTGTGCAAGACTTCCTGGCAGTGCCGTTATGTGATGTACAAGCATATTGCTAGTTACCCAATAGCTCAATGTTCTGTAAATTTCTCCAGACAGATGAAAATGAGGTTAATGATGTAATTGAGTGTTTAGTAGCCAAGTTGAGTAAGCATGCATTCTACAAAATGACATGATATGCTATGATTGCCAAATTGGTGGCATGATGCAGTCTTTCAGCATATTAGTATCTATATAATGTGTACAAGCTACTGTATAACTTGGGATAATATGTAATACTTTGTTCAAATATTTAATTATTTCTTATATATAGGCTTACGTGTGTGTGGTGCGGTCGCCTCAATCCAGACCGGGGATCTTGAATTCCCTCCTCGCCCTGAAATTTACCCGCTCCGACCAGGTTAAGGGCATTTGCTCTCTATTGATTTAGGGTATTTCGCCATCCTTATATATAATGTGCAGTCTTTATTACTTGAGTTGTTAGATAGTCAGGTTTTGAGGATTTATATTTCAACCAACCACATGACATTGAATCCAACTGTGAAAAAGACACAAGTTGCATTGCATCCTTACCTAGTCCTTAGTTGCAATGAAACACTAAACATGACGAATAATCAACCTAAATTAGGAATCAATAGCTGAGAAATTGTATTAATGAGAATCTGGTAAGAACATAAATGGCCCGACCTGAAAGTTCAGACCTATTTCTACTCGTTACACTATAAATACGGGTATGACTAAAGATCAATAGCCATCATCAAACATAAGGTAAAACCCAACACAACACGGTTAGACCAACTAGCTCCAGTTCTTGCAACTCTAGCTTCACAGTAGCTGCCAAATGAAGAAGAAGGAGCCACGTGCACCAATGGAATTAGAGCACATGGCTCTCCATCCTTGATGGTTGTGGCCGCCCAAATTAGTCCTATCCAATCCGTAAAAGGCTGAGCAGAGTTGTCTGTTTATAGATTGGTCAAGGCCTGCTTGTTTTGGCATACACCTAAAACTAGTCAACCTAATTCTGCTACTGCTACATCATGGGTGACGCATAATGCTGTAATGATTGTTGGGTATAAAAAGCAAGGGGTGCATGGGATGGTATCTGATCTCAAACCATAGCCATGGGGGATGAATTGAGGCTATTCAGGACATGGTCGAGCCCCTACGCTCTCAGGATCGTGTGGGCGCTCAATCTCAAGGGCGTCTCCTACGAGACAGTCTTGGAAGACATCTCCAACAAGAGCGCCCGGCTTCTCCAGTACAACCCCATCTACAAGAAGGGTCCTGTCCTTCTTCACAAAGGCACACCCCTTGTCGAGTCTCTCATCATCCTTGAATACATCGACGAGACCTGGACGCAACCCCCCAAACTCCTCCCTCGAGATCATCTCCACAAATCCAAGGCCCGCTTCTTGGCCAAGTTTGGTGATGACAAGGTACATACATTATCCATTGCAACAACTATCATATATGCAAATACAAACACATGTTCATTTTCTTGTTCTTGTTCTTGTTCTTGCGTAGGTGCTGCCATCGATATGGAGTGCTTTCACGAAACAAGGCAAGGAGCAGGAGGAGGCGATACATCAGGCGCGGGACAACTTGAGATACTTGGAAGAGGAGATAAAGGGGAAGAAGTTCTTCGGGGGAGAGCAGATGGGGTATGTGGACCTTGCACTTGGGTGGCTGGTGAACTTGGTGGAAGTGCTGGAGGAGGTTGGGGATATGAAGCTCATTGATGCGGACAGGTTTCCGTCGCTGGTGGCTTGGATCAAGGAATTTAAGGATGCGCCGGTCATCAAGGAGAGTTGGCCTCCCCGGGACAAGTTGGTCACCAAGTTCGTTGCCATGCGCCAAGCCCTCCTAAAATAGGCTTTTCTTTTATCTTCTCCAAGCCGATAAGAGCTTTGTTTCGGATTTATGGTGAAATTGTGTACATTTCAGTTAGGATTTAAGACGTTTTCTTATTATTATGAGTAACTTAATAAGAAATCGATGTATATTATCCTTCGTTTTTTAGTGTTTTACAATTATTTGGTCTTAGAGTTTAATATTACAGCTTTTACAATTATCTGGCAGGCCCAGCCTTTGTCATGGTCGCCTCCTTGTGGACCAAAATTGTGGTCGCCTCATTGTGGACCGGGATACCTCCGCCTCTGTTTTCAGATCTTTTAAGTATGTTCGTTATTGCAATCCTCCTGGCTCCCGTCCCCTGCAGTCAGACTTGTCTATCCCGAACAATCGTTTGTCTCCCATTCCGACTGTTTTCGAAGTGCTCTCGGTCTGCCCCTCTACTCTCGCCACAACGTCTCGACATTCAATAGTGCCCATGGGTAGCTTTCTGAACCGTTAAGCGCAAAGGCTCCCGGCTCCTTGCTCTATCGGCGAGGATCCTGGCCCTGACCTTGATCCTTGGCGGTCATGGTCCAATGGAGAAAGAAACCCATTGGGCCCAAAATTGAACGAGTCTTCCCGACATCCGTGTCTGAGTGCAGCCCTTTAGCGAGGGGTCAGGTTCCCTGGAAGGATTCTAGTCATCACCTCGCAAGCCAAGACAACCACCTAGCGCGGTATTTAGCTTATTGGCTTGGCGTTACTGACCGTATCACTGGGTATTACCCCATTTTACGATTGTTTTGTAGAATTATCTTAGTTTCATCCACGAGCATCAGACTATGGTTTTTTCTGAACTTGTTGTATGTTTTTGATATTCAGTGATTAATCGAATACATACCCTATTGCTCAAAAAATAATAATAAAGAATGCATTAAATCACGATGAACAATTGATAAAAATCTATAACAAAGCATGAAGATTCATAATTCAATAAATACATATAGTTTTTTTTATCTCGGATTTTTATTTGTGATGATCGAATAAATAAATAAAAAGTTCTAGGGAACATACTGGATCTTATTGTTTATCACCCTAAAGAGGGAAGGAAAGGTGGTTATGGTTAATAAAGATTAAAAAGTAGTTAATAAGGATTAGTAGTGATGTTTGGAAAAAGATACTAATAAAGATTTTAAGTGTTGTGTGTAATATTATATGATGATAAGGCAACATAATACAAGAATTGTCAAGAAAACAAGCATAACACAACAAAGTCATTTTTTAATTTAAACATCTATAACCTTTACCAATTCTAATACTTTAACCATAGCTTCAATCTTCATAAAACATAAATAACAAAACTCATTCCAACATACCTTAATAGAACTTTAAAGTTCCGGAGTACACTCTCAACCGGCTTGATTTCCCATCTATGACTCCTTGTCTTCGGGGTGATGCCGGTGCTAGGTGATTGCTCAACGCGACTCTTCAAGGCTCTATCTTGGATGTGGATTGTGTGATGCTAAGTTTGTATTATGGAGATGGATACTAAGGATAT
>JAYMSV010002577.1:0-10932 GCA_036897745.1 Erodium moschatum
AAATCAGCTTAAAAACAATTAATAATTATCCAGTCAGCAAGGAACTCAATCAGGAACTCAATCAGGAACTCCCACTGTAAAACACCCCATTTTTTGAGTCCCGAGTTCCCAATTTTTGTCCACGTGACAAAGAGAACCCAACCCCAAGCCTCAATCCAAACTTTTCCACTGTACATGCTTTTATTACATAATCTAAATGAAGCACAAACTTGGGCTTCTCATGCCATATATGTAGGCCCAATTACTATCTCAAGGTCACTGTTCCATTCTGCTATGGTTCTTCTCCATCAGCCCTCACTCTTGGTCAAACTAAAACCTCCTTCTGAGTTCTATCTCTCGAGCTCTGCAAGGCTATAACTCTCTCTCTCTCTCTCTCTCTCTGTCGTCTCTGCAACCAAGCCACCTCTAAACCTCTGTTGCCTGCAAAACCCACAACATGAAGCTCACCAAAACTTTCCTCACCCATTCCAGAGCACCCAAACAGCTCACCCTTAAACCCTTCTTCTCCGCAGCCAGACCCCAATCTCCTCAATTCTCCACAACTCATCACCCAATTCCCTCCCAGCAGACCCAAAACGCCTCCGCCCCATCAATCGCCGACCCAACTCTCTTACACTCCATCCGCTCTTCTCAGTGGCATTTGATCGAACACCTTCCGCTCACTCCCTCTCTCGTCTCCGCTGCCCTCCTCGATCTCCGACGGACCCCAGAGCTCGCCTTCCAGTTCGTGACCCACATCAACCCTCGCAGTCTCGATACCGAAACCCATTGCCTCGCCGCCGCAGTCGTCTCCTGCCTCAGTTCCAATAACCCTGCGTTGCAGCTCCTGCAGCAACTCGTCAAGGGTGGTGCTCCAAATCCGCGCGAGGTCTTCGATGGGCTGGACCGTGTGCGAGAGCAGGTAGGTCTGAAGAGTGAAAAGGTTTTTGATTTGTTGATACGAGCTTATTGTTCGTTGAGGAAGCCTAATGAGGCGTCACAGTGCTTTTACTTGATGGCGGAGAAGGATATGTTGCCTAGAACTGAAACTTGTAACGAAATGTTGAGCTTGTTTCTGAGATTGAACAGGCTCGAAGCAGCATGGGTTTTGTATGCAGAGATGTATAAGAGGAAGATCAAGTCTAGTCTTTATACTTTTAATATAATGATTAATGTGTTGTGCAAGGAAGGGAAGCTGAACAAGGCTAAGGAGTTTATTGTAGCTATGGACAGTTTGGGGGTTAAGCCCAATGTGGTTACTTACAATACCTTAGTACATGGGTATTGTTTGAGAGGGAAGATTGAAGGAGCTAAAAGGATTTTTAGTGCGATGAAGAGCGAAGGCATCAAGCCGAATTCATACACATATGGTTCACTTATTTATGGGATGTGCAAGGAGAAAAAACTTGAGGAGGCCTCTGCTCTTTTCAGGCAAATAGTGGAAATTGGGTTGGTTCCCAATGCGATTACATATAACACATTGATTGATGGGTATTGCAATGATGATAATTTGGAAATGGCCTTTGCTCTTAGGGACGAGATGGTTGAGAAGGGGATAATGCCGACTGTGTCAACTTACAATTTGTTGATTCATGCCTTGTTTATGGAAGGTAAGATGGATGAAGCTGATGATCTGATACAAGAAATGGAAAAGAAGGGGATGGCTCCTGATGGCATTACCTATAACATCTTGATTAATGGGTATTGTAGGTGTGGTGATGCTAAGAAAGCATTTAGCTTCCATGAAGAGATGTTATATAGAGGGATTCAGCCCACACGAGTGACTTACACATCCCTTGTTTATCTTCTGAGTAAAAGGAATAGAATGAATGAGGCTGATAGCATGTTTGACAATATGCTGAGTAAGGGTATTCTACCTGATACTATAATATTCAATACATTGATTAATGGTCATTGTGCTAATAGGAACATGGAGCGTGCAATTTCACTTTTGAATGAAATGGAAAGGATGAAGGTGCAAGTGGATGAAGTGACCTATAATACCTTAATGCAAGGACATTGTAGAGAGGGTAAAGTAGAAGAAGCTCGTGAGCTTCTCGGTGAAATGGAGAAAAGGGGAATCAAACCTGACCATATAAGTTATAATACCCTCATTAGTGGTTATAGTAGGAGAGGTGATACAAAGGATGCCCTTAGGGTTCGGGATGAGATGGTAAGCATAGGTTTCAATCCCACCCTTCTCACTTATAATGCCCTTATACAAGGCTTATCAAAAAACCAGGAAGTGGAGCGTGCTGAAGAGCTCCTAAAAGAAATGGTCAGTAATGGCATTACTCCTGATGACAGCACATATATCTCTTTGATTGAAGGAATGGGGAATGATGTGGACAGAATTGAGGGAAATTTATGATCAATTAGTTATTCAGTGAGATTTTGGTTATGGTAGGTGCAACCAGCTGAGTTTAGAAAGTGTCACAATTAAATAACCTTGTTACTGTGGCTTCAAAACATTCAAGCTGGTTCATGAAAGGGTGTCTGTGAGATTGTAAACCTGCATTGATTCCAGAATATTTGTACTTTTTTTTTCTTCCTTCTTAGTACTGATCATGTAATGCAAGCAATTATTTGTATTTCATGTTTTTTTGAGTTTTAATTGTAAGGTGAGGTATCATGCAGAGATACTTTTGGAGACAGAAATTGTTGGGAGATTTGTCGTATCTCATTTGTGCTAGCTTTAATTTGATAAATATAGTAAGTTGATTTATGTCATGTCAGAGATGTACTGGCCCTTGTATGGTGCTAAAATATCTGAAATATACATTATCATTATGCGTTTAATAGAAAGGTCAGTTTTCATGGTTCTTCTCTTGTTCGCACAATATCATTTGGTTTGCACTCCATTTTACTGCTGTCTGATTTACATACTGACACTGTGGGAATGAGTTTCTGAAAGTTAATAACAACCTACTGCATAATATTTGTCATTAACTCATTATGCAGGTTTTAGCTACTTTCAATTACAATTTGCACAGATTTTATAGAACTGAAGTTTTCGTGGGCTTCATAGTTTTGAGCTGAAGGAAGTGTTTTTTAGACAACTTATGCATTTAGTCAGGATTGGGTGCATTAGACTGCACACTTCCTTTGGTCAAAAGTTTCCAAGATAAGGTGTTTTGCCCTAACTTCATCTTTACCAGGCTCTGTAGCTTCAACTTTTGTTAGTGGAGCAAGACTAAGCAAATAGCCCTCTTCCATATGTCACCACAGCAAGGTACTTCTTGAAACCTTACAACTTCATTGCTTTATATACCTGTTTGATTGAGGATGGTCCAATAACAGTTACATCTTTCAACAAGTGGGAACTTCTTATTTGCCATCCTGATATATTGGAATACATATCACCTTCCACTACATGGCCCTTGCAATTTAGGAAGAGTCAGGCTCTTTTTATATCACGCGGACAAAGAAAAAAACAACAATGTTGAGCTACTGATGGTATGAGCTCATCATGCACTAACTATTAAGTTGATTTCATGTCCTAAAAACAGTTTCCTTTTTATTTCTTTTACGGAGGGAGGGAATTTATTCGGAATATTCTGTCTTCTTCATATGTTTCAATCACAGATACGTGCTTCTTTTATAAATTGCTCGTGGAAATCCCATGCAGGATGCACCAAATGTTGGAAGAAGACACTATATCTTGTATCACTGCTGTTGCTTGTATTTTTCTGCAGCAAGAGCTTCAGGATCATGTATTTAAGCTCCGGGTGAGTATCACAACACAGATGAATCTGATACTCTGAAAACATAAATTGTACTCCATGGGCACTTTTGTAGGGCACATGGTACCGGCTGTAGCCCTCACCATTCTAGGATTATGGCACACTGTTAACACCAGCAAATCCTACTTGCTCAAGGGATCTGCTAATTTTGTATCAAGATTTTGGTATCCATTTGATGGCTATCTTTCCAGATTCAAATACCTAGAGCTCATTTTGATCTTCTCATTCTCCATCTTTGCTATAGTCATGCAAGTTCTTGACTTTCCCTTCCTCCATTTCTCCTTCAAGCTTAATAACTTTGAGCATGCAACCATGTTTATCCATCTTGCCATATTTGCCGGTTTTACCCTTTTTGCAGAACTGGTGGGTTCATCCCATATGCTATCTGGGATGAGCGGGATCCTTGCAACCTCTGTCTTCGGCCAGGAGCTTTTCCTTCTCCACTTCCACTCAGCTGACCATGTTGGACTTGAAGGTCACTACCACTGGCTATTGCAGCTCATAGTCTCTGTGGCCCTCGTTTCATCTCTGGCAGCAACTTGCTTCCCGACCAGTTTCCATGCGGCTCTCATTCTCTCTGTCTCAGTTGTGTTCCAAGGTTGTTGGTTCCTCAACATGGGATTCATGTTGTGGGTTCCCGAACTTGTCCCTCAGGGTTGTGTTGTGCAGTTAGCTGACTCTACTGGCGAATACAAGCACGGGGCTGTGGTTTGTAACTCTGGAGAAGCAATGTCTCATGCTGTAGCTCTGACAAACTTGCAGTTCAGTTGGATACTTTCTGGAGTTATGACACTCACCGGATGTATCTGCCTGGTTTTGGCCGGAAAATATACTCTGAGAGGCCAAAGAAGTCAATATGAACAGCTTCACAATAAAACTCTAGATGTTGCTATTGTTGTTGATGCTTACAAGCAATCTCATCCATAAGGTTTTGCTGTGTAAGAGAATATGCAAAACTTTTGTAAACTGTCATCAACAATGTTATATAGATCATTGGCAACAAGTAGCTGTTTGATACATCAGAAGCTCTTTGATTTTGAGAAACAAAACATAGTTAACTTCATTCAGGCAAGGCAAATAACATAATCCTAACTCACAGGTGCATTTGTCTCTGTTTCTGACATTGTTCTTCTTACAGAAAAGCCCGATAACCTTGACTGGAACACGCTGCAACAGTGAAGGAAAAAACTTGGTGAAATCGTGTAAGTCATGAGACAATCTTAACTATTCAGAAGAAGAAATGCAATACCAGATTAAGTTACTGTGTTTTGGTCTCCAAGTGCTTACCAGTTTACATCTAGGCCCTGGTGTGGACAAGGCTAGGAAGGGAGGACTGCTGAGCAGCATGTTTTCAGTGTCACCATCAGCTCCCTGGTGTTCTTCTTCATCCTTCACCTCTACAAGCTCTCTGGATGGAGGATCGATCTTCTCGCACATGGAGTGGCCGCAATCAAACAAATGCCCATTGTATCGAAACACCTACAGCTCCCTTTCTTTGACAAAGGACTTCCATCCCCTTTGAAAGAATGAGTTTTCTCCACCTCAACAATGCCACCTTACCCCCAAAATTGCTCCACTCAAACAACAATAACAGATACTATTTTTTACGTGTAGCAAGAAAGTATATACATAAACTTCAATTGGTTTCCAGAAGTGATGAAATTGTTTGAATCTAATATATAAACAAGAGCTGAGAACTCATGCTATATATAAACAAATTAACCTTACTATGAATGAAACCCAAATCACAAAAGACTGGACTGATAATGTTAGATATTTTCGTTTGTGTCAATAATAATACATAAAAGTAAACATTTTATAGTTTTATATTATATGTTTATGGTCAATTAATAAAAGGGACGTGAGGTAATTTTTTTAGGAGTTTCAAGAAATTAATGAGAAATGCACATGTTATCAGTTTTGTGTTCTTGGACAAATCATTTTTCCATCTATTTTTGTTGATTTTCTACAAATATGTAATGTATCAGTACATAAAGGTAATTAATTATTTATTCGGTTTTATAATTTGTGTTCTTGGTCAATTCATGAACAACTGTTGGTCCAAAAAGATAGAGGAGAATGGGAAAAGATGTATGTAATGATTTAACTCAGCATTCCATTTCTACAACTAGAGTATGAAAACCAAAGGGGCCTGCTGATATACATCCTGAAGCACACATGATACCTGTTTTGTGAATGCCAAACAATACCATGATGCGATTTAGCATACAACATTACTTTTTTGACCATCTATTTCTGTGAATCTCAGCAATGCCTTACATAACATAACATGTAATCTAGAGTCAATACATGTTGTTTCTTCAAGTTCAAAGGCAACTGAGGGCTTCCTAACTTCGACTTTGCATATAAATGTTGTTCAACTTCGTATTGGCTTGAGCATACCCATCAACGCTGAATGAAACCTGCAAGAACAATTCCAAGTGGTCAAGATTGCTCATGATGGATGATACTTCTAGACAATTAAATACAATGCATCTTCGGTACTACCTGTTGAATCGCTGATAAAACAAAAATTGAATCATGTATCATAGCAATGGTCATGCAAATAGTCATAAGATTAAATATAGAAACTCCTAAACTGAGTCTGACTTAACCTCATACTGTAATTCTATATAGGCATCTAAATTTTATGTAACGAAATCAGACAAGGCAAAAGACAAGGGTTATGGATCATTTTGATAATTACCGATGACTAAAAATTCCTAATGAGTTTAGTTTGACTGACATTTTGCTGCAAAGGGTGGTTTGCAAATCCCGCATCTTGATTACAACGAAATGGCGTGACTTTCAGCACAACCTCCTTCATCTCAAGCAACTCAATGACACAAACATCTCCTTCTCCCAAGTTATTCTCCACTGTAAACTCATACCATCCTTGGCTTATCTTAGCTCTACCTCCTCTATACAGACATCGAACAGGCCATTGCTTCCCATCACAAAGTTGAAGTTTGATGAAACCCGAAACCCCATTCAGATTCTTTTCAGCAAAGCAGGATGGCAAATACTGCACGGTTGTTTTTGAAACTAGTCATAATGTGATATGAAAATCAAAACTTAAGTGTTGCCCACCTTACCATAATACATCCTCTGTATAAATAGGATGGTCTGAGGACAACTCTGCAGAAAGGATTATTGGGCTCAAACATTTTGGCTGAGTTAAGAGCTCTTTCTCTTTCTTCTGCTGCCACCGTTCTTTTTCTTGCAGAAGCACTTTCATAAAATCTGAAGCGTTCATCTACTTCAGCTTCTTGCTGAGCTGATGACCCCTGCTGATCTGCACTTTTATAAAATTGTCGATCAGAAAATCAGATCTTATGCAGCTGCAAAGATGAAAAACAGTTTGCATTCATAGATCTTACCTGGACCAATTTTCTGTTTTTTTTTCATGGTTTTCTTAATTTGTTGCTTGTCATCACTGGAGCAATGCAATCTCGTTTCACCTGCAGGATATTTAAGGTCATTTCCACTTAATTGAAACCTGTATTACAAGTACACTGATTTGCTACTGCGAATACCTGCACTAGGCCTTATCTGATAGTTAAATCCGTTGCTGGAACTTTTTTTGGGTGTCACTTTTTCTAATTTGTCGACAACCTTGGTTTTCAAATAATTGGGACTCGGGCATGGACGTGAAAAACCCATGTTGGCAACAGAGTCATCATCTTCCATTTGCTCAAATAAATTATTGTTCTTCCCATGATTGGGTTCTCCGGTACTACGAAGACCATTGGATTGATAGTTTATCTCTGATTCAGTCAAGTTATATATGAAGATGCTGAAAGTTGAGCTTCCTTCAAATCTGAAGACTAGGAAGAATCCAACACGAATAGTGTAATATTCTACAAAACCTTGCCACCCATCTTCTAACCAGAACATACTGTCAGCACCGCCTAAACCTATGTGCCAAACACGGCCATCAGGGACAATGAGTCTAGCAACAGTAGAAAGTTCACCCCTGAACTTCTTGACAAAACTGTCTGGTATTCTCTGCAGGTGTTAAAACCCAGTTAGGCTCTTATTATGTTAAAAGAGAATACATTACTATTACCAGCATTAAGAAGTCACAAATTTGCAGAAGATGCAATAGATAAAGCAGGTGTATAATCCCATCTGCTTGAATTCAAAGGAACTAAAATATATATAAAAACATTATGAGCAAGTGTGGATGAGAATAATTCTTCACAAAATGTTAAGTATGGATGGCAATAATGCATAATGAAATGATAGACTACAATTTTCGAAGCTTATGAACTTATGAACTAATAAGGGAAGAAAGGGATTAATGATTTGGAGAGAACACATCATCTAGGAATTCAACTAAGGAAACAAAGGTGGAAGCAACATCAGCCCTTACTAGGGGTTTAGAGATGGATGAGTTAGACAAAGTCCCTACATAAGTTTATATGAGTTCCTAAAACTTAGGATTAAAGAGAATGGATAGTAATTGAGGTTGTGTTTATATAAGTTTTTGGTTTGAAAATGCGAATCTCGTTCCTATTCATCGTGTTTTGATTAGAAAAAGTAAAGAAAAATCATAACTTTGTCATCCGATCCCGGATCACCGGTAAGTTTTAAATTGAATACATATGATGTAAGTTTCCGAAAGGAACATGATTATGACTTCAAATTTTCAAGGAAAAAGACAGGGAAATAAAAGGAGAAAGGGAGTGTGCATGAATTCATTTTAATCCAAACATCAACAAGGGAAATCTTTTTCCTATTCTCAACTCCCATTCCCAACAAAAAATACTTACCCAGACACTACCTTGAGGTATCAAATTGAGATGTGAAACAAAACCGTACATGCTTTATATAATGTGTAAACACAAATAACATGCAAACTCTCCCTCTTTCCTGCGAAGTTTGTTCCTATTCACTAAACATGAAACTTACTTACCCAGCGAGTAGGCTCAACGTTGAGCAATGCACATGAACTCATGACTCAAAAACTAAGTTTGAGAAGCCGCTATTAAATTATACATATCTTTCTTTCTAAAAAATTGTGAACCAACTCAGCACCTGCTTTTGGATTGCAAATATGTAGCAGAAGTTATCAAAGTGCTGAAGCTATACATCCACTTTTGGGTACCACGAGACCAGCCCTAAACAAAAGAATAGCACTATTTCCCTTCAGGAATGCTTATATATAGATCACTCAGCAACATCAAGGGCAATGTAACTCTCTAAACCCCAGTTTCCTATTATTTTGAACATTTTAATCCTAATTCTCCAGCAGAATAAGTTTCAGTACTAGCTTAAAAAGGGTTACACTTTAATACCTTTTCTATGATTCCAAGTGAATCAGGTATGGCTTCAGTACTCCCCCACTTGACCAAAATTCTGGGTTTCATCAGCAATTAGTAGGAACTTCAAAAACCCTTACCTCTTTAGTTGGTATATTTTGAACTAGATAGTACAAAATAACACAGAAACCCAATAATCCCCAGAACCCATAAGAAATCTCGATCAAGCAATCAACTTTCTCCGACTAAATTTCCCTAGAACCAAACACAATCGGGGCATTACCGAGAAGCCGAAACAGGAAAGGGGTTATTTTTGAAATTACCAGTTTCCGGCTGCGGAGGGTGGAAGGGAGCACCAACTTGTGGAAGAAAGGTCGCGACATTGTGGTGAGGAAGCCGCCGGAAAAGAAGGGTATCAGATCATATGCAATGGAAAAAAAATGTTTTCCTTTAAACAGTATTTTATTTAATAAGAATAATGATTACATGACATATAAACAAATTAAAATAATTGTATAATAAAACCCTCTGTTACTACCATGAATGAGTTCTGTGTTGGGAGTTTTAGATCTCAGTTTGTCAGTAGTGAAAACTTCAGTAACAGGTCATTGAAAAACATTTTTAACACAAGCTTGTTGTCCTCTCATGTTTTTTTAAAAGTGTATTTATGTTGTTTGTTTATTATCAGAAGTTGACAATTTCCACCATCGCAGAAGCATATATCACCGACCAACTTATTCGATCGGTAATGTATGCAATTTCATCAGTCATGATCATTATCGACGTTTAGGTTCGTCGAGCATGTTCCGTGGGTGATTCAGTTATTTTTTTTTAAGACACTTCATGTTGTCATTGATCAAAGAGTTTCACGAGTCAAGATTCAAGATACATAACAGTGCATCAGGGTGGGTAACACCTGACCACGAGGGGACAGACAAAGAAAGCGCAATCCTGGCTAACCAGTGAGTTGCAGCATTCGCTGATCTCTTAATATAAGCGAGTTTACAATTGTCGATAACAGATAGAAGGGACCTACAATCTTCCAAAATCCCCCCAGAGGGGATGTGATAGTCGAGTTGTTGTTTAGGAAGTTGAACACAGTTTGGACGTCGGATCCGATGATAACATTTGATATGTCGTTGTCTTTTACCCACTGGAGACCTTCCTTAACTGTGATAGCTTCACAAATTGCTGGAGATACGGGGCCTGGGAGACTACCATTTTTTGCCCCCACGACCTCCCATTTGTCATTCCTGGAGATAAAGGCCCACCCGCCTTGTTCTCCTGCTGAAAGATCGCCCCGTCCGAGCAGATGGATAGCCATAGAGATGGTGGGGGAGACCATGCCTTGCTCTGGGTAGAGACCCCGTGGTTCTGACCACCCCTTTTTCATTTGCGTTTTTCCATGCCCTGAAGTGGATGTCCGTGGTGATGGCCATAGATGATGGAAGGAGATTTTCATCATTCCATATAAAGCCATTCTGGCGCTTCCATAGATTCCATAACCATAACAGAATTTCCGATCTTTTCTCGTAAGATGGGAGACGCAGAATCCATTCCCACCAATCCCAAAAATCCATTCTCGGGGGAAAGAAACGGGAAGGCCCGACAAAGACCAACAATCCATAGCAAAGGGACAGTGAAGCAACAGGTGGGATGTTGATTCATTCTGAGTATGAAAAATAGAGCACATAGGGGACATCGGAACATACCGTGTCATGAGGTTTGCCGCTATCTGAAGAGAATCGGTTAGACACCTCTAGAGAAAGATTTGGACCCGAGGCGGTGCCCTAACGTTCCAGGTATCCGCCTAGAACTGCTCTGACCCTGTCTGCGACCATAATCCCTTAATTTTTTGGATCGTTCGATATCCACTGCGAGTAGTATAGCTTCATTTCTCATCATCCGCCCAGAACCACTCATCCATGTCCTTTGACTGAGAAATG